>VUQR01012417.1:14227-31099 GCA_015108515.1 Hemichromis elongatus | reverse complement strand
CACAAAAGAGAAAATTAAACTTTTTTTTTCCTTTTTTAAAAAATTTCATTAAAAAAAGTTCATAAGCAAAAACAATACAAAAATAGTAACATAGTTTCATTCTCTACAGGTGTGCAACACTAAATACATGCATCATTTTCTTTTCTTTTATGTCACCAGGGGCAACAATGAGTACAGCATTTCTGTAACCTTGCGGGTCACCTCCCAAAATTATTCAATGGATAAATATTGGGATACTGCCCTGTAAGATCGTAGCTATCATAGGGCGAAAGGCTGTTAAGGTTGTACCCTCCCTAAATAAATAAAACATCGAAGTCCGAAAGCGCAGACTCTAGGACTCAAACAGCTTTATTGCTGGATACCAAAAGAACTAAACTAAAAATATAACTAAACTATGCAGGCAGTTCTGACAGACAGAACACACAGTGTAGTGTGTTTTATAACTGATAGTGAAATTTCTTCACATTAAAAGTTTATTTTTTGTTTGTTTTTGTGTAATCTGGTTTAATTATGTTACTGATGTTACTACTGTAAGAGCAGCAATTTATTTGTTTATGTATAAAACCTGTTCTAAGGTTTTCCTCTGTTCTTTCTCTGTTGTTTCATTAGTGACCAGCAGGCACTGCAGGAGTGTGAGCAGCACCTGCAGACTCAGCAGCAGAAGTGTGATGCAGCTAAAGAGCGACTGGATTGGCTCTTGAAGACTCTCGGCACTGCCAGAGCTGGAGTCGAACACCTGCTCAACAAACTTCAACACATTGGTACAACACTGATACTAACGTTTTCAACCAGTCATAATAACAAAATAGCCAGTATATCACTTATACATAATGTTAAAAATATTTTTCTCCCCTCAAACACAAACTTGCAATTAAAGTGTAATTCCTTTTTATGTTTGTTCACTCATCTCCTTCAAGAGCGAGGACACAGTTCCTTAAGTGCCTCCAGATTCTGATCACTTTGCCCTGGAGCTGATGGCCCAGTGTGAGAAGAAATTATTGTCACTGCACAAATAACTTCAAGGGAAAGATGTGGATGGTTTTACAAAGGAGCTGGAAAAAAAACAAGGTGAGACAAAGCCCTCTGTAGCAACACGGCTATTTTAAAGACGGGTTCTGAGTCTGGCTGGGATATAGAAAACATGGTTGCAGAGGTAAAGATGTAGTAGTCAGAGTGGGAAAGGCATGGGCACAATATTGATTACATTGCACATGGTGTCTCTATTAACAGAGAATGTTATAACATTATTTATAGTATAACACTTATGAACAGGTGTCTTTGAGGATTTGAGAGTCACTTGATCAGAGCTATTAACAGGAAAAGGTTTGGGAACATTGTCAGACAACTTGCATGCTATGATTAGACTGTTGCAGTTTGAGATTTAAACACTGTGTCTGAGCTTGAGCTTTACACAGCTTACATTTGCTGCTGTGCTTTCTTTGCTTTACTTATCAGGATTGAAAGGTAACCATTAGAGGCACCTGAAGTGTTTGCTCTTGATTGAACGCTGACCAGCACCTTCTCAGTCTGAGAGCATGAGATACAGAGAATATGACAGGAAACATGCAACTGTATGCCTGACATTCACCCATGACATTGACTATATGGGTCACCGGTCCATTTTTAAATGGTACGATCTTTGTAACTGACGCAAGTCTGAGCTGATAATTTGGAAATCAGTCCAGCCTTATTTGTCTGGCTAGTGCAGTTGAACCTTACTTGGCTGTCCTTTGTACTTCTACTAAAGGGGAATATGAAGTGCAGCAAAGATCAGTCTGTTCATCTTAGCTTTATATGCTACCCCACTTAAACATGCACACACACACACATGCAATGCACAAAAAAACACGAAGACACACCACATTCACCTCATTCAGAAGATAGAATACGTTCAAACGTTCATAAGTTCTCCTTTGATCTTCTTTTTTTTTGCTTTTCCAAAAAGAAAGATTAAAGATTAATTTATTTTAATGCCTTAGTTGAGTTGTCTGTATACCATATTTGTCATGGTCCTGAGTCTGATGACTCATTGTTTAGTGTTTATTAACAGCTAGCATGAATAGCAAAATAATCACTTCAAATTTACTGATGAAGCAACAATAAACACTAAGAAACCACTTATAATTAGTTGTGGTATGTGTGAGTTTCCTAATTTTCCTAATGTTAGGTGTTCCTCAAAAGAGATGTACCAATCCATGGACACATCCCTGTTTAAAACCAACAATGAAAACCTGACAGAATAGCAGATGAATAATAGTTATCAACACTTTTAACAGTCACTGGGATAGAAAAAAATGATTTTGCAACTACAGAGCATAAGAATAAAGGTCGTCTTCTTTTTATACTTATTGTCCATATTTTGGGAAAGTCGCATTTAGTTTGGATTTGGGAGACAGATACCCTCTCTACTTTTAAGTCTAGGATTAAAACTTTCCTTTTTGATAAAACTTATAGTTAGGTCTGGATTAGGTGACCCTGAACCCTCCCTCAGTTACCCAGCTTAGAGTGTTTCTTCTTTACTTACCCCCCCCTCACTTGTGCTGCGCGATACCTGCATATTTTAGTATCAATCCGATACCAAGTAAATACGGGCCAATATCGCAGATACCGATACTTTTCAATAGATAAGGCGGATGCGTCATTGAATTGCTAAATCTCAATTAATTTTCATGACCTTAAGTGGTTTTTTGTGATGTTTTTTTTAAATTATTAAATAGGACATAATTAAGACAAAGTTTATAATTAAATAGATAATGCTTATAGAAAATGAATATTATCAATTCTTTTAAAAAATCTTAAATAAAAAGTGCTCACAAACCAGTAAACAAATTAAAACAAACAAGTACTGTTGCGAAACTATAATACAAAAATTCTCAACAACAAAAACA
Source organism: Hemichromis elongatus (assembly GCA_015108515.1). Taxonomy (NCBI): domain Eukaryota; kingdom Metazoa; phylum Chordata; class Actinopteri; order Cichliformes; family Cichlidae; genus Hemichromis; species Hemichromis elongatus. The sequence continues at coordinate 28,211 of VUQR01012417.1, read as the reverse complement.
ACAATAAATGATATGTAAACAATTTAACAACCCCCAGAGCGTCTAAGTGACGGTGCAACATCTAAACACAAGAGACACAGGAGCAGCGAGTCCGGTGACCTGGCTGTTTCATCTTTGTCGAAAGCACAGCATTGCAAACAAGAGCCGAATATAGTAAAGAATCGCTCTCAGCAGGCTAGTATCCACCCGATGCTGACTTGGTATCACAATCATATTTGGATCGATCCGCCCACCACTACCCCTCACTATCAAGTGGTTGTGGCAGATGGCTGCCGCTCCATTAGCCTGGCTCTGCTGGAGGACTTTTTCCTGTTAAAAGCAGGTTGCTCATTGGGAGTCGCTTGTTGGGGTTTTGTCTATATTATTTTAGGGTCGTTAGTTTGCAATATAAAGTGCCCTGAGGCGACTTTTTCGTGATTTAGTGCTTTATAAATAAAACTAAATTGAAATAAAAAAATGCCCATCCTTGACTTGTAACCTTTATAATTTTAGTAAATTGGATTTATCCAAATTTGAGACTACTCCCCCACAATTAAAAACATGTTCCATGTTTAGCTGGATGTGATCTGTAAGTAAGGCTGTTTGCGCTGATTCTTGTTCTCCTGCCTTAACTGACGGATGAACTTTATTGCTTCCCGGTGGTGACCTCCGCCCTCTCATAAGATGTTGTTCTTTCGTCCTCTAGTGGATAAATATAATAATGCATGGAAGTAGGCGACCCATAACTTTATATTTAATAACCCGCTTATTTTATTCGACTTAATTATACGAATTATAAGCGAGTTAGAATTAATGTAACCACTAAATATGGCAGTTAGCTGGCTGATTCCAGCTAACACATGCCCACTAGCATGAAATTATATCAATGCACCCACTGCATTTCAAACATACCAAGAAGTTGGATTTTACGCTCAAACTCCGCTTTCTGATCAGATCAGATTTTTGTGCTATGTTGTGAGCGAGCACAGAGTGAGCAAAGGAGAAATGATCCCGTAGTGAGTTTAGATTTATTATTATACTTTCACAGAATCTTAATTATAATATTGTACGTTGTATGAGCTGCTGTACCTCAGAATGAACGCTGAGCGCTCGACGGCCGTCGTACTGACGGTTCTCAACTTGTTCCCTGTAGATCCCTGTTATCGTGGAGTAGTTTTTACCAAGATAAAAATATTTACAAAAATATATTATTTTGTATATTTTATTTAATTTTATTTAAACATTGCTGTTATTTGCCAACATTATTAAACAACACCACACAGTAGTGGACAGCTGGACTGAGTGAATAAGCCACGTTTTTATTAAACCTATATTAAGCTTAAAAACCAACAAAACACTAAAAACAAAAAAGGAAGATGGCAAAGCCGACATTTATTAGTTGAATACAAAAAGAAAGACAATGTAAACCTTTTTATAAAGTCAAAATTCACACAGTATGAACATTCATTTCCGGTGGTGTGTATGAACACACCGCCACACAAAGAATAAAAACAACGCTATTAAAATATTGAGTCTATATCCAGGTTAAACCACTCGGGTCATTTGTAATCTCTTAAGGCTTTGGTTATCATACTAAGATTTTAATCACTTGTAGTTAAGCAATTTTGCTTTGGTGAGTTAATTTTAAACAGTGCAATATGCTTAGTTAAACTAATAAAGCACAGCTTTACATTATCTGCCATAAACTGGACCTTTCGAAGCTTCCAAATAGACATAAAATCAATAAAATTATTCCAAAATATACAATGAAACAGAAAGCAAAAACTCTTAAGGCAACAGGGCTTATCATGTGTAACTCCAGCTCCCATATTCCTTCTGTAATAAATCTCAACCTGTGCATGCAGGTAGAGGGAGATAATTAGGAGTTTGTCACGAAATACAAAACAAGGAGTAATATCATAAAAACAGTATAAATGAATCCGATTTGACAGTTAGATACAAATACACTGTTAATGTACAAATGAAATGGCACTGTAATTCCTCCCTTTGTTCTTTTAACTTGAGACACACGCACACAGAATAATACACCCAAGAATACAAACTGAGGCTTAGTCCATTGATTTGTAGTCTTCATTAGACTTCTTGAGGAGTGTGAGCAGGTCCTGTGACATGTAATACGGCCTCTCCTGTGATCCATCATTGCGCTCCAGGTCCTCCACTGTGACATGGACAAGAGAGAGTTGAGGAACAGTTTTCACACACACACCAACACAGATCTGTAATCTATCTTTCTTGCGTTTATGCATCGTCTATCTGCCATCAGTTTTAACTTACAGCCCCCTAAGGCGTACTTAACCTGAAGGTTGGATGCTTTAAATACTCCTAAAAACAAACAAACCCTGAATGACATGATTAAAAGGAAAAAAAGGGGAAAAGGCACATTTAGGTTACAATGTATTGTTTATTTTTGAATTATTTTTCTCATTCTTTTCTTCATGTACCTCATCATGTATCTCTTAGTTCAAACTGTTCACAAGTAACTTCCACACAAAATTCAATAGCATGTGATTAATGGTCACAATGTATACACAATGCCACTTCTTTTAAGGGCTCACAAGCTATAAACGGGAAACGATTGTGAAGAAAATGCTCTTAATAACAAAGAGAGATATATTCTGATTTAAGTATCTAAAGCCCAACTGTAGATTTATTCAAGTGATACTTATTTTAAGAAGGAGGAAGAAGAGGAATTTATACAAACTGATTTTGGCATGTAAAATTTGTTGTTGTGTGCTTTAAAGAGGATATCGTTTCCAAGGCATTTGTTTCACATGAAATCTCACCTGCTTCGACACGCCAACCAAACTTTAAATTCAGAACTACTACGATTAAAATACAATCACCTTTAATCAAGATCGACACGCTGTAACTACGAAATGTCATCAGAGAGTTTAGTGGAAAAACGATTCAGATCTTTCACAAAGTGACAAGAAAAAGGTACAAAAGCATCCAGAGACTTAAGATGTTAGTGAGCATTCAGAAGGTCATGTCAGTACCATGCAGTGCTTAAAAAGAGATAGAGATAGAGAGAGGGAGACAGATTTAAGGGGAGGGACAGAGCAAGGCAGGAGGCATCAGTAAACAAACTGGGGGGTTCGTAGAGTCTGAGAGGTCATGATGGCTTCATCATGGCGACACAATCACAGGACTTACGTCAGTCCAAAATACCAAGGCAAGTAGGTGGAAATACAATATATGGAACCCTTCTGTGCAAGGATCTCCACTTGACTGAAGCCAAAAAATACATAACAGATGTACACTACTGTATATGTACAAATTCCATAGGGGAAAAAAATGCAATATTCATACAGTATATCAAATATGTCTGTTAACATTTTGGCGTCAGCTGGTATTTTTGTAAACAGTGAAAGAGATTCACCTTTGATTGAGATGTGTTTGTTCTGACTGTAAACACGGTAGTTAAGTGTATCTGTAGTGCATTTGTTAACAGCATTAAGACAACAAATATTAGTGACGGTAATCAGGCACAGGTTCAGCACTCACGATGTTCAACAGATCTTCACGATATAAAAACCAACACTGTTCTAAAACCAACACAAGAGAGCGTTTTGCTTTTTTTTTTTTTTCAAGCTACAGAGATGCACTGGGCTTTTGACCTGCTTCAAACCTTCAACCATCTCCAGGTGGACATCCCTCCTATACTCACATAGCAAGGCAATCTGAAACGTTAGCTTGTTGTATGGCGTACATTTAACAGGTCCATATCACAAAGGTGTAGTTACACATCTTTCATTCTTTATGCTCTATGAGAATTTCTGAGCCTCAGGTGCTTTGCAACATCTACTCCTGCGGTCCAGATGTTGGTTTTTCTTCCTTTGTCTCCTCTTTTTCCTCCTTCTTTTCACCAGTCTCCTCTTTCTCTGCCTCCACAGCTGCAGTGGACACCTCCTCCACCTTTTCCTCCGTTTTCAGCTCCTGCTTTTCTGACATCTCTTTCACTTCTGGTTCTTCTTTCCTTTCGGTCTCATCTTCCTGACTGATCTTTTGATCCTCCGTCTTCTCCTCTTTTGACTCCTCAGCGTCCATCTCTGACTGCAAAGCTTGCTTCTCCTCATTTTCCCCCTTCAGCTCGGTCTGTTCTTTCAGCTGTATTTCTCCATCCTGCTGCTGAAGAGGCGTTTCCTCCTCCACTTTAACTTCGTCAACTTGTTTCGCAGCATCCGCCTGCTCAACGCCATTGCGATCTTCCTCCACCGGCTTTGATTTGGAGAGGATATCATGCAGCTCAGGTGACATGAAGTAAGGCCTTTCAGAGGAGCCGTCATTTCTTTCCAAGTCCTCACCTTATAAATGCATGGGTATGTTGTGTTTTTGAACGGGTTAATGGAAAATGAAGGGAAAAATGAAAAGGTGAAAAAAGGAAATGTGTAGGGTTTAAAGTAAAGTGAAATAATAGGAAAAATGAGACAAAGAGAAGAAAGGTCAGAAATGTATCTGGAAAAAGACGAAACCAGCAGTTCACGTTTAGACAGCTGTTTGTAAAAAAGGAAGAGAGAAAATGTAGATATTTGGTGAGGCAAAAATTACTCACAGAAGCAGAGGAAAAGTGTGTCCACACACATAGCATACACACTGAAGAAGCCATGGGCGATGAGGTAGGATCCCACTACCACTGTCTATGAGGAGAAAGTCACACATGTCATTAAACGGCCACAAATAAACTGAAGACTAACACCAAGCATTATTAATATAATTGTGCCTACCAGTATCGGGACCCAATAGTAGTTGAGAGATGGTGCAGCCTGCTCTACAGCTTTGATTCTTCCGGAGAAGAAGAAGAAAGAGAAAATCCCTATGCAGGAAAAAAGTGAATTAATAGATCTACACTAGAAAGGCAGACATATCTCCCTCCAGTATTTGGGTCTAAAAATAAAATGAAAAAAAACAAACTCTCTTACCAACAATGCCAACAATAAGGAGCTTCCCAAGGAACAGCAGGAAGTCAGTCACTTTATCTAAAACAGCCACCCTGTGCAGAATATGAGAGTGTGTTGAATTAAAACATGCTAAGAATAGCAAATAAAGTAAATAACAATAAAGGTGTCTTTATATTGAAATCTCACCGAATAATGTTTCTCATGAGAAGGAAAAAGGCATCTCGAGCTGCGGTGCAGAAGTTTTTTCCATAGATCGCAATCTGGAGGAAAAGAATGAAAAAAGACGATTGTGAAGCGCTTTAATGGTTGAGACGGTCTGTCGGGCAGCTGTGTCCAGTTACAGGAACTCACCATGATGTAAGCATTTCTGTTCAGGAACTTGATACATTTCTCCAGACACCAGAAGCAACACTTCAAGCAGCTTAGCAGAAACTTGGCAAATTTGTTTTGGGCACCTTAGAAGCAGGAAAAGTGTATGATAGCATAAGAAACAAGTACTTTGGTATGATAAAAAACCACAGAATAATCTGATAACAAACTGCAGCCAGCTTGCACTTTGCATGTATATTTAACAATCTGTATCAACAATGTAAATGCATATAAACACAGACTTTGATTTTAAGACAACAAACAGAGACCAAAAGGCAAATGCAATATGTTATAGCTTACCTTTTAACTTGTGATCCAGATACTCCAGAAGGACCCTGATGACTTGGACTAAAGACAGGATGAGAGAGCCAAAAGCCAGAGAGCCTGTGTGGTACCTAATTAGCAGAAGAAAACAGAGGCTAGTTGTGAGCATCAGTCATTCTATTTTAGGGTTACAAAGAGTTAAAGAAGTATAAGCATTTTAAGAGAAAACAACTTCCTGCCGGCTTTGTAGATTTCTTACTGTGTAAGCCTTTCAAGCTGCACTAAAACACAAAAACTGTTATTATTAACAATGTACTTTCTCACCTTAGGGCCCTTCCAAGAGAGGAGAAGATGGGGTAGGCAGGGATATCCTCGGGCTTCTTGAAGGCCCAGTAATATGATGCAAATGCACCCGACAGAGTGACTTGGCCCAAGGCCGTCACGAAGTTTGCACACCAAAAGAAAAGGAAGACGTTGTAGAACTGAAAGAGGATGAGGTATTTGTGGTAAAGCGTCTCACCACCGTAGAAGGCAAACAGGCACTCTGCATCTGGGCACACATTTGATGCATTGGAGGAGTTGAATGTCTTTGAACAAGAGAAAGAGAGAGAAGGGGCATATTGTAAGACGTCATTCATTCTGTGATCTATGATGCTGTCCAGGTAAATAGGTGCTTCTTTACAACCAAGAACTTGAAACCTTGCCACCTAAAATATATTTAGCAGGCTAATTTAACAGAACACTGACATTTAGAAGCATACCTTGGGGTCGCAGGTCTCTCGTGAGAATGGGCAGTCAGAGGTGTTGAATACTTTGTACACCTGCTCATTTGAGGTGGATAAGAAGCTGTTTAGACATGTCAAGGAGAAGAACGCAAAGTACAACTCTTGCTTAAAAGTCATGCTATACCTGCTACTGTGATGAAAGGAGACAATTAGGTTTGGATCATCTTTGTTTATCATAGACAAGTGAAAGGATACACGGCAGTAATGGCCCAGTATGCGATCACCACAGCCAGAAGGGCAAAGGTCAGCAGTGGGTAGAACAGCGATGACATAACGTGGCCAACAGCTCTGACAAAGAAAATGGCATGCATTTTTTTTAAACAGACATCGTGTCAAAATTCACACAAAATGTGTTACATGTGTCCAATGTGTTTTTTATGCATTCTTTCTAAGAGTGTAATAATGTATAGCAGGAGGAATAAAGCTGATTTTCAATGATGTTTTATTGTTAAGGAAACAATGCAATCAATCTTTTAGCGCCAGCTGTAATGACAGCATTTGCATATTATTGCCTAACACTTGCTGGGTCAGAAATACTACATGCACGTCTTATGAATGCACGTCGAATACTCAGCTGAGCTACTTTGGTCTTCAGGAAATATCTGATTCTTAAGCAGTGACGTGCTCTGTTACTTTCTCAGCTGTTTACCACTAGACAGGCATAATTATATAATTAAAGCTGCACGCTGTGAGAACAAAACAGTGAGGGGATAATTCTCATCTGAATCCATTATACTGCACTGTGGTCTGATCTACTGCTAACTTTTAAAATGTGTGAGGAGATCTGGTTACTTTTCGATTTTAACCTGGAGAACAAAACAGGGAGATCCTGGTGTAAGTCTGGTGTAAATTACATTTCACACTGACCGGCTGGCCTCTTTGATGAGGGCAATGGCAATCAGGATTCTCTTCCTGAGGAAAATGAGTAGCAGGATGATAATAACCTCCACAATAGCCAGGATAATCACTGCGAACAAAACACAACGGACAGAACACAACGGATTAACGGGATTTGTCAACTCCTCATCCACAGACATACTAAAGAATCAAAGTGTGCCCATGCTTACTGAAAGCCAGCCAGGTCTGCCTGATCTGCAGGTAGACAGAGAAGTCTGTTTGCAGGCCCAGGTCACGGATGGTGACATCAGCACCAGGCTCCCCCTTCAAGGCCGCAAACTCCATGTAACAGTGGAAAATGCCTAAAAAAGGACAAGTTAATTGGCTGACCTACATTTCAGTCAGAACAATCTTTAACTTTGTCAGAAGCTAAGGACTTACCGTAACCAATGACTAGGATAACCAAAATAATCATGATCCAGACCATGATGCCAGCCAAGAATCGCAGCAGGACGATGAAAATCAAGCTGACGACCATGGCTATCACCAGACCGCTGGAGAGGTTGGACACATATTAAGGTTAGTGACTTGGTGATGGAGGTTTTCTGTCTATATATTCTGGTTTTATATCCTAATTTATAAATGATCTAGCTCTGTAATTGAACATTTAATCCATTATTGTTATAGTGGAGAGTAAGCAGACTTACAGTAATATCCAATGCCAAGAATGAGTGTAGTCCTCAAAGATTCTCATGGCTACCTGGCGAGCTTCCACAGCTATATTTGACTTCCTGTAACAAAATGAAATGAGCCTGAAAACATGGCCACGTATAATCCTTAAAACATTTAACTGTTATATGAGAAAATATTATGTTTATTAGAGAAACGATGCTTTAAAAGCACCCCGTTTTGTACAGAGCCCTAAAAGTCACAAAATATAACAAAAGGCTATTCAGCAAGTCAAAAATAGTCACGTAAACAAACTGATCTTCTTCTTTTGCTTTTGTTTTCAGCTGCTCCCTTTACAGGTCACCACAGTGGATCTGCCTCCCCATCTCTTCTGTCACACCAACCCTCTTCATATCCTTCTTCATTACCTCCATTAACCTTGTTTGAGGCCTCATAGTCTGAAGCCTCTTTTCCTTCAGCCTAGCAGCTCTATGACTGACATCCTTTGCTCAATGTACCGTATGCACTGTGTCCTCTGCACATGTCCACATGAACCGATCAATTACTGAATTATATCTCATTATGAGCTTTCTGCTATTTTAACGCATTTTCAGAAACATTTTGTCTTTTCCGTTTATCATCATTATGCAGCTGTGTGTAAAAACTTAAAACAATGTTTGAAAATGCATTGTTATGTCTCCATTTTGGCATCCAGTCCACACTGCGACGGGTTTTCTGGTCAGGGAAAACGAAGCGCTTTGGAAACGCTCTCCAAAACGCATACATTTTTAAAACGGAGGGTTTGGGCACAGTGTGGACTTTTAAAAACGATGATGTATGTTAGTCATATGATGCAGTCATGTGACTACTTCAACCAAGATGGTCAGACGGCATCGTACAGCAGTTGTTTTGTTTGCGACGTGGCCTTAGATTTCTCTATACTGAGGAACTAATAGACTGAGATCAAGAAAACAAGCATAGCTATCACCAGACAAAATAATGAAGGTATATATTTATATGAAAATTTATATGAAGCTATCCAGCTCTGGGATGCTGTCTGCTGCAAGAAAATAACAGGAAGCATTACTCATCATCTTCATAAATAACATACAGGGAGCACTGAGATAAACATAAATAGAGCAGAACCGAAGCACACAGAGGCTTCAGCCAGAGTCACTGCAGTTAAATGTAAAGGGGGACTGATACATTGATAAGCCTCATTTCTAGCATGATAAGTGACAAGGTCATTGAAAACAAGCAATCATTCACTAAGCAGCAGTTGGGCAGCCCTGAAAGAGTGTTACGCTTAAGGCCAACAGATACTCAATTAATAAATGAATCATCAAACTAGCTACGATGTATTTTCTGATAGCTAAGCAAACATTCAATTTAATGAACAAAGAAGTGGTTTTCCAACACAAATATGAAAAAAGTTTAATTTGGTAAAACTCATTTCACACACTTTGTTGTTTATGATTTATGGGGTTAGGACGACATAAAATAGCCACATGCTCCACATACATGTTCCTATACAATGAAAAACACTCACTTTGACGCCTCCAGCACATCACTGGCATTGACAATGCCACTATTTCCATCGTCGAAAGTTGTCTCGTTGCCCACCACCACAACACCACCTTTTAACGTTGCCAAAGCAGGAAGGCACCGGCGTGTGACTGTGGAGGGAGGGGTTTTATTAGTTTCACTTTCCTGCAGCAACAAAAGTCCTTTAACAGTTTAACACAGAGAATCTCACTCACAGGCTTTACTGGGCATCAGCATAGCAGGACACAAGCCATCTTTAAGGATCTCTGGCGGACTCTGAATAATGGAAAACAGCCCATTTACTTCACATTTAGGAGAACCACTTGAAACACGTGTGAATTGTGAACAATCATTTTTTTTATAATGCTTACCAGTCCAGTGAAGTCTATGCCTTCCTTGCAGTATTTTTTGTAGTATTCATGGTCATCCTTATTCCCTAACTTGGCTTTTATCAATGTAAGATGCCTGTTAGGACAGCTTTCTACACATAACTGGACAAACATAACAACAAAGACATTAACATTTAACTGAGAAACGTGAACATTTTAGAGTACACTGAAAACATCTTTAAAAAACTGGGTACTGCTTCTGACCTGTGTAGTGGGACACTGAAATTCCAGCAGAACCAGAGGGCTGGCACATTTCAGGATGTTGAAGTAGAACAGAAGTGGTTTGTTCCTGTTATATCACAGTGAAATGACAATGTTATTAGGCCTTCAGAGACAATAAGGATGCACTCTTTGTAATCTAACTCTTTGGTTTCTGAAGTCTTGATTTGAAGTCCTATGTTATCCAGTTGCCGTTTTGTTTTGTTTCCTGGTCACTTGTTGAATTTTGCTAATGATTAGTGTATCTAAAAAACAAGGCCTACTTTCTTCCTCTGTGCCAGAGGAAAACCTCTTCACAATGTTACTAAGAATAATGTTTTAAGAACAAAATTCACAGCCAAAAAAAAAAAAAAATTACTGTGTGTATAAATGTTGTTTTTTAATTCAATTTTTGAAAAGTAATGAAACGTGACTATGTCTGAATCAGAAGGTAGAATGCTGTGTGATCATCTAATAGTACGTTTGGGTGAGAAATTGCATTAAGATTTTATGGGTGCATTGCACAGATGCAGATAGCTGCTTATTATTACAGCCCTGTAACATTAAGTATATCATATCATTATATATTTTTTTTTTAGCTCCAGATGCTACCACTTGCCTGCATTATAAATAAATGTACGTGCTAAATAAAGAGCATGAGATTAAAGCAATTATTATTACACGTATTGTTATTACATTATTATCTTGATTAAGATCATCTAGATCATTGTACAAGGTTTCCAGGAATAAAAATGCTCTACCATACTGTAACTTACTCCAGAGGTGTCCCAGCTTGTCCGCAGAACTGACCTCTGCTGTCTGTGGGATAAATCACTTTTCTGGGGTCCCCCTGAGACCAGGCTGCAAAGAGAACAACATGAAGTAAAGAACTAAAATACCATCCTAAATTCCTCATGAGCACATTTTTTTTAAAAAACACTCATTTTATTTTATGCTTTAATAAAATAAACATGTTATAATACATTTAGAAATTCATATATATGAACATTTCTGAATTAAAGTCTGAGTCTGAGGATAAAAAAGCTCCAGGTCTTAAATTAGACAACGGACTCATGATGGAGAAAGAGATTTAATGTCTGAGAAAGCAGACACACACAGTATTGTGACTTTAATGTGTAAACACCTTCCAACCTTGGCAGCATACACAGAGTGTGGGACGGACTGGAGTGACCCTCAGTGCAAGTCATAACATAAAAATAAAACATGTTGTGTAACGGTTATCTATTCAGTTATTTTTCCTTCCACTGGGTGGCGTCTGAGCAATTTCCTGGTTTTCCTAAGCAGCAGTCTATTTTTTAAAGTCACTAATAAAATAGTAGAGAACTCCGGTGAGGTTTGGGAATATGTGTTATGAAACATAGTTTATCAGTAAATGCACATTGTATCTTTTGCTTGAAAACTAATGGCCACTTATGATGCTTTTCAAAGGTACTGGTTGTGGTGCTGGGTTGTGGTTGGGTGTAGGGAATGTAGCTGATGTGCAAGACGTAGACGTCGTAGTCGTAGATGATGCAAATGATAACTTTGTAAACAGATGTTGTAGTACGTGCAGTAATCAGTGCGCGTGATGCACGATAAACGGGCAGGCATTTTGGCCTAAATAACTTTGCCGAGGGCTGAATCTTCACAAGTTAAAGTGTCTCCAAAATGCAAGTAGCTGGGAGCCATTATTGGTAGTGTTACCTCTGTGGTGCCTAATGATGGAAAATCACTCTCACTTGTTTATTCTGGCTTCTAGCTTATAAGCAGCTTTCTGTCTCATCAAACTTCACAATGGAGGAGAGCTGCACGGAGATGTTAAACAGGATATCTTACTTCCTTCTTTGAGGCAGTAGAATTGCAACCAGTCAGAAACTATTTTATTTATAACTTGGCTCATGTAGACTGGCTACTGTACAAAAAAACACCTGATGCTAGGGATTTTCACACGGCTTAGATTGCATGCTAAAAAAGTTGGTCTCACTCCACCCAAGGTGGTCCCTCACTTCCCACTTCTGATAAACAAGATTAGACACCACCCATCTATAAAATGTCTACTGTAAAAGCATAACAAGATAAATATAAATAATGCTCAGAGCACACTATAGTGATGAGAGATCAGTCTTACCAATGATACCCACAGCAAAGTACCCCAGCAAGGCTAAGATGAAGAGGATACAGCAGAGGATATCCGTGCAGCCCCTGAGGAAAGAGAAGAAGAAAGGAAAGCAGGTGCAAAATGTTGCCTTCTATATACGATATATATATATATATATATATATATGACTTCTATATACAGCGGACAGCAAAAGATAGCAAGTGATCAAAGCAGATATGTCTTACCTGTTGTGGATCGGCCCTTTGAAGTTTGGATCAAACTTTCTGGACTCCCCTGTGGATGGAAACAGAACAGGCTCAGTAATGCCTGCTATTTGAAATTTTATTTTAAACAGTGGCTTTCAACCTCAACATTTGACAAAGGCTGCGGTGAACTGATACCACAATTACACCTGGGGAAATGAAACCTGAGGTTTCTTTTCAGACATACTTTGCTTTTATTTCAGAGACATTCTTTGATTAATGGTCGGCTTATAAAATGTAAACCGCATCTGCTGTTTGTAGTGAAGCACAGTGGTGCAGTGGTTAACTCTGTTCCCTCACAGCAAAAAAGATCATGGCCTCAAAACTGGTCGCCTGAGGCTTTTCTGTGTGGAGTTCACGTCGTCCCCGTGTTTGAACGTGGCTTTCTCTGGGCACTCTGGTTTGTAATTCGGTTAAGTGGTGATTTTAAAGTTGGTGTAGGTGTGAACTCGAACATTCGACTGGCGACTCGATGGATGAATGGACAGACATCAGTTACAGTTAGGTCAGCTCTGACACCGGCCGGTCATCTATCTGAGACAGACATATGTTGAAAGATCCAGTAGGTACAGCTGAATATAATTTCACACTATAATAATATACTTATACAACGGTACATATATGGGATTCACATGCTATATTAAAAATAAAATTAACAACTTTAAAGGGCATCCTTATTTTTGTAATTGAAATTTTCTTGGAGTTTATTTTTATAAATCATTTTGATAATAGGCAGTACAACTACACCACTGAAGTAAACGTGTATTAAAGGTTAATAACACAGGTGTACAATTACCTTGCTGGGCGTTGCTTTCGGTTTGTGTATAAAGGTTTTAAGATACATGTTGCATTAGAGAAAAATAATATCTCATTTCCAGCTATTTTGAGAGTCCATAATGACTTTTCATAAATATTTTATGGTCTTCACCGAGACTCCCGTCTTTCCATTTGTTTCCCATTCCCTATGTTTCTTGTCCCCTGTGTACGTGTCTGCGGTGGGTGAGGCACCTCCAACTGGCTCCTCAACAACACGCGCATCTGCATCCCATCCCTCATCTGCCTTTTTAGCCACCCAGGAGATTCACTCACATTTCTGTGCCAGCATGTCAAATAGTACACACTGCATTGCTACTACTTTATTACTACAATATGAGTATGGGAGCTTGTTTTTGGCAGGGTATGCCTCCAGTATAAGATAAAAAATATATATATATATAAATAAGCATTATTTGAGGCAGTGAATCCTGCAATGCCCATAAAAGTATGCAGCTGGGAACAAGCGTAATATGTCAAGACTTATCCTCCTTTCTTGGCTTATTACGTCAACAGCTCACATGCCTTCCCATTCTCCTTCAGCAACATTTTATCCAAACCTTCAACACCCAGCCTGAGTCACAGGTCACTATTTTTCACTTTTAACGATTGACCCCTTTTAACTGTCATCGTTGTGCCTTGTCTTCATATTTCAGTTTTGCTGAAAGCGTAGTAAAACTCGGGGTGAAGCAAAAATGTTGCACACTCTTTATTGGTTCTCAGTAATTTGGAGAATAAGCAATCTGACTGCTCTGACAGCTTTGGCATCAAATAAATATTCAAATTTGTTTTTTATGAGCTCACAAATATGCAAAAAAAAAAAAAATTTTTTCTTTTTTTTTTTTTTTTTAGCAAA
>VUQR01012417.1:2890-14207 GCA_015108515.1 Hemichromis elongatus | reverse complement strand
GAGAATAAGCAATCTGACTGCTCTGACAGCTTTGGCATCAAATAAATATTCAAATTTGTTTTTTATGAGCTCACAAATATGCAAAAAAAAAAAAAAATCAGTGAAGGGACTTTTATTTTTTTACAGCACTATCTAAAAAAGCTTCCTCTTTTTTGTAGTGTGTTCAGTAAAGCTGCTCAACAGTTGTTGTTTTTTTTTTTTTTTTGGGCTTATGGTAAAAACACTTATGACAGCCCCGTCCGTTTAACGGAGTCATGTTGCACATCCCTTTGTCTCTCACCACATTTCCTGTCTGTATCTCTGCCGTCTACTGTGGAAATGCAAAAACGAAAGAAAGAAAAAAAGCAAAAACAAAAACAAAAAAGAGAGAGAGAGAGAGAGAGAGAGAAAGAAAGACAAACAGAGCTTTCTGCAGCTTTTGGTACATTTTTACACAAAAATAAAAATAAATAAATGAAATTTGGACAATAAAATTTTTTTTTAAAATTTATCTCTAAAGTGAAACTAGCTATCCCTGCCTTTACTATGCATTTACAGGTAGGCTGCAGGATATGCTGTTAGGCGGAATGTATGTATGTGTACAAGGGAGTATTTCAAGGGAGTGAGTTCATGTAGTGACTTCTACCGAACAAAAGGATTTTTCTGCCCCTCGTCATGCCTAGCAACCCACAAAATGGATCCCTGGTGACAGTGGGAGCTCCCTGTGGACATCGCCAGCCGCCATGGAAACACCTTACACTCAACAGGGAAGAGAAGCATCAACCAAGCCCACGTTGCTTACAGTAAAACGCAGCCAAAAATGCAAGCCTACGTTTTTGAGAAAAAGCGAGAAAAGACTTCTCGCTAACAAACACAACCTACATCCTGTTAAAATATGAACTGATGTCACACTGCGAAGCGTCACACATAGTGCTGTTACTATCAGCCTCAACCAGGACTACTCCTTTCTCCTAAAATCTATAGTTGAGCAGTTTTGAATGTTTTTTTTTTTTAAGCTTTTGTTAAATGATGTACAGCACAAACATGGGCCCAGCACTAGAGCCAAGCCCAGCTGTTTCTTCTAAGCGCTTTACACTTACTGAGGAAACAATACACTCTCCCTCACACACACACATGCACGCATACAGTATTTAAACACACATACTCTCCTCACGCAACGGAGGCACAGCCGAAGAGCGTCACGTTGTCTGAGACAAACTATACCTCTTAGCAGCGGAGCAGTACATTAGCCATCACAATTAGACGACTGTGAGCTATTACTCAACTATCTCACAAGCTTATAGAAAAGACGTTCAGTGGCAGTTATGTAAGGGATTCAAACTGGCGTTTTACCTTTTCCATCATATTTTGTCATTCCGTTGCTGTTTTGCTCTCAGTTTGTGGTTTTGCAGATAAGTCTCAGTGTTCTGTGTTCTGCTGTTGTTTCTTTAAAGGTCCTTCCTGTATAAGAGTGCCTGTGTGTGCTCTGACTTCTTACTCTTCACTTCCTTATTTCAGATTTCAAAGCTCTGCCTACACCCCCAAATTCCTTATTTTACTGTTTTGGTTTCCTTCTTGCAAAAGCCGAGTCAGCCCAATTGAAGCAAAGAAGCATTGGTGGGAAAATTGAGACGGGATATAACAATAAACAGAGACTTGTGGCGCTTGATAACCCACTGCTGCCAAAAAAACATGACTAAAGACTAAAATGTGCCAGTTTTACACATCTCGCTGCACAGAGTGTTTGCTTCATTTGCGGGTGCCTGTTCTCACATCAAAAGAGTCTTTAAACCCAGCAACATAACGGTTATTTCAGGCTTCAGCTCAGTTCACTGAATCAACAAGATAAGCTGTGTTTTACAGCGTGTGTCTGCATGTGCTGCAGTTGCACCACCACCTGTAAAAAAAAACGTCTCACCCCTGAGCGACTGTGTCGTTTGTTCTTAAAACTTTAGCCGACTTGCCCGCTTTCTGTTTCCTCAGCGCCCTGTTTCGATTTATCAGCTTGTTACAGCAGTTTGAGTGCACCTCCCACTCGGTGGTTTCAAAGTGAGTGAGCAAAGCCATCATAAGCACTGCCATCCAATGGCAAATGTTGATGCATTGCGCATGTCTGGCATATACACAGCAATGAGCTGATAAGCACATCAGAGATAAGGCCATCCCACTCTGGTGGCATATGACCACCTCTGCTGGCATGTGACAGATTACAGTGGAAAAACATTCTCATTGCAACATTATGAAACATTGTTTCATGTTGTCAGACCTCAAATACTCACTCTCTGTTAGATTGTAACAGTGTGGGAACATTCTGTTAACTGAAACACTCTCAGAATGGTGCAGTCAGAACATGAAGTCTTAACCAAACTATTAATTTCACAGGAAGTTTATCAGAAAGGAAAAAAACAAACAAACCCTGAAACATTCTCGGTACATTTGATTACATTTTTTTCTTCATAAATAGTTATATAATGGTAAAATACAATAATAAAATAAAATAATGGTGGTGCACAGGGTGTTAACTATTGTGGTTGATTTAAAGCAAAGAGGTTCTCTGTTCGGAGCTGTTGGCCAGATGGGGGTTTAATGCATTACATTTACATATTCTCCTTCACCTACATAAGTTCTCACTGGATACTCGAGTTTCCTCTTGCAATCTTAAAACACTGAAGTTAAGCAGTGACAAGTCTGAATGTGAACATCAATGATCTGGCTCTATGTGTAAGCCTTTTGACTGATTGGTGAATCATCCAGGGCAGTCTGAGAGTCTGGCACAGTGTGAGGCTTCCCATGCGATTATGTATTGGACCATTTTAAATATGTCTGCTGTTTTTTTTTTGTTTGTTTTTTTTTACTTATTTTTAGTCTAGTCTTAACTTGAGACTTGAAATATCTCTCTATCACTGGAGACATCATTTTGAATCATCTGCACATACTTAGCACCTTTTCAACCTTTATTTGGATCTACAACAAACTTTAGAGTGTGTTTCTCATTTCTAAATTCACCAATAATAGCAGAGCTGCTAAGCGATAGCACCTGAATGGACCGGAGCTCAAACTACTAAACTGTTATTAAGCTATTGGTGTAAGAATATTCATTCTGGGCATGAACACTGTAAAAGAAAAAGAGTTGCAAAAAAAGATAAATAAATAATAGAGCGTTTAGATATTTCTTCTCCAGTATTTATTATTGTTGCTTTTTAGTTTTACCCCAAACAGTCTGCCATCACCACTAAGTTTCCTCTGTCTCTCTTCTGAAGATAAACATTAAGAGATTCTCCCTTCAGCCTTTCATTTGTGGGACCATCTGTGAATGCGAGACACAGCTCCATCAGAGCTGGAGGAACAGGCGGCTCTTTGCCTGTTTTGTCCATAAAACAATCTCTGATTGTGCTGAAAAGCATGCGAGCAGATTTGTTCTTCTTCTTCTTGTGTTCATGTTGCCAAATATCTTGTAAGCCGTCTTGTTCGTTTATGTAATTGGCAAAATTAATAACATATACGTTTACTGATGTCAGTCTGCTACTTTAAACCTGTTTTTTTAAAAGGTTAAAAATACATGCATGTATTTTTTCACTTTGGAAACCGGATCTCCTCGGGTATTTCATTACACAGGGTTTAGGCTGTGAGAATGTATAAGGCCCTTCAGATCTCAGGTTCAGGTCAGTAACGGGTTAAAAGCATCTGCCAGTGATCCAGCCCTTAGTTGTATTGTACTGTGTGTGACTCTGTGCGTGCATTTGTTCGTGTGCGTGTTTAAGGGAGAGATGATGTCATGACTGATGATGCGCTAATGGGCCCAAAGGGGTTATCAGATGAACCTTTCCCTGCCTACATAATGGGCGAGTGGCTACTGTGGTTGTGCATGATTGTATGTACGCTCCCAGATTGCACACGCAAGGAGACGTTCTGAATATATCTCATGACCTCTTATTCCTGAAAATTTTTATCTTTATATTCCAGGCCCGCAGATTCATTGAACATTGTTACAATACAGGACAGAAGCTACTCTGTATAAAAGTGTTCCTCTACTGTGCCAAGCAGCTGTTACTGCTTCAAAAACTCCTCCTGAAGCCACTAATGAGGTCAGTGGAACAAGGAAACATCTTTTTAAAAAAGCTACATAAATCTGACATCCGCTGGCTTTGATCAGTGTCTCTTGTACTCCTCACAGTCGCTACGTTTCGCATCGAGAAAAAACAGATTTTACCAAAACCAACTAAGTTAGCGACCGTCAAAAATGACGAATATTAGCAGTGCCGTCTCTGTGTGTGTACAGTGCTGTATGTGTGTGTTTGTTTTTATTTTCCAGCTTGATTTTGACTGGAAATCACTTGCCTAAATCTGTTGAATGGGCAGCACAGACAATGCTGAGCGCAGGCAAGTCAGATCGGGTTGTGGCCTGCCTGTATATGCACACCTTCTAGACATGGAGAGAAGCCAGAGACTGCTTACAGCTTAAACTGAAAATGCTAATAAAATCTCACGTTTAAGGAGCTGGAATGATTATTGTTCATAGGTGTCATATAAACCTTTATCTTACATTTAAAGGGCTTATGGTCTTTGACCTTTGAGCAAAAACAGATCACTGTATAGCCACAAGGAAATGGCCCACAGTGGGAGTCGACTGGAGAAGATGTGGATTTAACATTTCAATTTGGATGTTGTGAAATAAGGAATAACTCAATAGTAAGGGAGTATTAGGGCTGTTTCATCAGTGCATGAGGATTGTGGTTTGTTTTTTTAGCCTTCTAAGAACAACCTTACATGTAGTAATGTAGACATGGAGTATTAAAGAAAGAATAACAGTGGTTACAAAAACTTCATGACTCAACAGTCCATATGAATAACAACCCTGCCCAGACCACGCCAGGCTGCTGTGGGCTGCTAACTTGGTGGTGTTGGAAAAAATGCATGTGTGGCACATAATAATCGGCAATGAGTCATACATTTGGCTGATACAGAAGATGATTTTTCCGCACTAAGTGTGCGCAAATGTAATAAATAGACAAAAGCTGTGAACATCTGTGAAATGTATGTGTTTAGCAAAAGGCCGTGTGCATCTGTGGATGAAGCAGCCATATGTCAATCTACAAAATACCAAATGGTTATGAAGCCCAGGAGACAGCATATGTGCTCTCCTTCTCCACTGTGCTCTGTTTCTGTGTTCCTGCAGCGCACAGTCGCCTCCATATGAAGTCTAACAGGGAAAAACACGACAACCTAGTTTTGTGTATTACCCCCAATTAATCCAAAAGAGCAATAATTAACTAGGTTGTGTTTTCCTGTCATTTGTAGCTATATTTAGTTTGTTATACAGGCTGTAATTTAATGACAAACAAACGACCCATTTATAGTACGCATTCTTCACTCTCTGTGTAATGCAAACGGAATAATTAAATGCAACTTAAAAGACGTTTTCTGAGAGTTTCAAGATAAATCGGGGAAAAATAGTCCGGTTGCTGAAGATGTGGATAGCTCCAGATCTGCATGACACCCATGAGGTCCACACCCATCCATCCATTGCAGTCATTGTTTCCATTTCTTCCCCCGTTTAAAGAAAAAAAAATGAAAGATCGAAGAGAAAGCCGTAAAACAAAACTGCTCTTACCGTATTTGGGGTCTGGGTTTTTCTCCTCCATCTCCATTCTCACGCACTGCTGCTTGCTGTTGATCAGACCTAACCCAGGACAGTTTCCATGGAAATGTCGAGGCAAAAAAACATCAATAATAGTGACCGACTGCAACAACCACACAGCAGACTGAAGACGGAGACCATCCCAAGCCAAATTGGAGCAAAGCGCATTACGGTCTAACGGAAAGGAGAGCCAGCCAATGAGCGATAGGGGCCTGCTGACGGACAGCTGCTGCAGCTACTCAGGATGAGCCTGAGGAGGACAAAGAGTGTGCGATGGAATGTGTAGAATTTAAAGACCAGTGTGCTTTTAGAGAGCGCAACGCATTTAGAAGGACCCTTCTTTCATGATTAAACCTTGACACGCTAATTATTTTAATTTATTAATTTTGTTCAAACAACGTCTGCTGAGAATCGAAGAGAACTTCTTTGCAAAGAAGACGAATACAAAAGGCATGTTGATGAAAAGTAGAATTTTCTCAAATTTACCTCAAATTAATACAATTTTGTGCCCCATAAAAAAATTCAAATTTTATCTGCAGTCTTCTCTTTAGAAGAAAAAGCCTTCGCAAGTATCTACTGGGAAGCTGACACCAACAGAAAATACTAATTTGTCACTACAAAATCCTCAAACTCTGTGTTTACAAGTAAACGTGGCTTAAATGTGCAAATCTGTGTGGCTCTATTAAGAGAAAATTCTCTTTAACTTATGTATTTTGTAACATTGCTAGTTTTAGAGTGATTCTGTGTCCACCACCGCAGCACAGTCGT
This sequence comes from Hemichromis elongatus, assembly GCA_015108515.1. Lineage (NCBI taxonomy): Eukaryota > Metazoa > Chordata > Actinopteri > Cichliformes > Cichlidae > Hemichromis > Hemichromis elongatus. Next base: position 7,822 of record VUQR01012417.1, on the reverse strand, counting down.
GTAGTCTGAGAAATGATGCTTTACTAAGAAATAAGTGAGATAATTATTACCATTTACTAACTCTTAACATGGGAGGCTCAAGGTAATAGAAAAGTGGAGTAGGAAACCCACGGATACCAGGAAGATACTATCTGGAAGCACATTTTCATCAGACGGGTAAAGGTAGAAGGGCATCACTGGCAAAACTGCTGGCCTGCTGTTTCTTTGTGTTGCTCCACGCAGGAGGTATTGACATTACAGATATGCTGTGTCACACAAAACCATTTTTGACATTCCTGGAAAGATTAAATAATGATTGAAAGACAAGCAGATTGGAAAGACTGTAATGTAATGCATCTTCACATTGCACAATAGGCCCCAACCTTTGGTTACAAAAGTGTCATGTAAAGGTTTGCCAAGAAAACAATGAATAATTAAAACTTTTCACACGTTATCAGGTTACTTATGAAAAGCGTGCGGATGTTCATTGCCCTTTAGTCCAGCATGCCAAACAAAACAACTACAATATGCAACATTTTACAAAGCTCACTGGTGTTTCTTGTTAAAATTTGCAAATACTGTATATATAGGTTTAGATTTCATATAATTGGCTTCTTTTTTTTTTGTTAAGCAGGAAAACATCAGAAAACATTTACAGATGCACATTTAGATGCAAACATTTACATTTTGCAGATTCATTTCTTTGCTTTTTTTTTATATTACCCAAACTAAAAAGTTACAGTGTAGCCATAAGTGCTTCTTGTCACATGTAAAACTTCAGTGCTGGGTCCATATCCTGCACATGGCTCATTTTACTGGCCAATAAGTTTGAAGGCTGGGCCAACACCTTCCACACCCCAAGCTCATTCGTCCACCCGCACACGCCATTTTGAGTGCGTAAACATGTGCCAAATTCAGTACGCAGACCTGCTGAAACTTCGCACACATGTGTAAAATAGCACAGGAGAAGCCTCGAACATCTCCAATATCCAAACTCCCCGCGTTTATCTCATAAAACTCTGTTACACGCGCTAAAGGCTGTTCAAAGTCAGTTGCGCAATGCTCACGAGTTGCACTACTTTTGCGTTCACGCTTTGGCTCAGTGTTTTGCCTCATCCATCATGGCGGAAGAGTCTTCCCGTGTTACGCTTTACGTAAACCTGTGACGTTTCACCGGTAACTTAAGCAACTTTTCACATCTCATATCGCCATCGAAAAGTCATCTTATAATCTGATAACCCACCTGAGAGGAGGGGAAAAAGTAGGCTACTGTAAGTTCATCTTGATTTATGTGGCATGCTTTAAGGGGAAATGTGTGAAGCATTTTACACAGGTTATGAATGTCTGATGAGACATTTTAACATAAATTTTTACCCAGTGTTTGCCCCTTATATAATAATATAATATAATAATACCCAAACACAAAAAAGTAACTTTGCTTCAACTTGCACTTAGGTATTATTGCATAATAATATTTCAACAACTGTGAGGTGTACACTTATGCGTTTGCTTTATTTTGTGCCCTTTAGTATAATGGCTCTCAGAACTGTCTTCAGTCATCTGCTCTCCAACAGAGCTCAGGGCACAGTGGTTGCAGCAAAAAAAAGGTACACCTGATATTTTATATATACAGGACGAGGAGGTAAAGTTTGGAATCACAGTGTATAGGGTACCTTAAAAAGCCATCTTTAGTTGTGCTGAAAAAGAAAGCCCACATAAGAGCTGGAAAAACCTAAATATGTTTTCTACATTTGTCTCAGATGATCAAAAACACTTTAAATTTACATCATTTAGGTGCTGAAGAAGCCACAAAGCCTGCAAAGCCAGGTAAGATGTTTTAAAGTAAATCTTAATGAGCTGAATCCAATCTGCTTGGATTTCTTCATGTGTTCTATTATAGTGATGTAATCATTGTGAATGTGTCTGTTAATGTTCTGACGCTCAGCCAAGGTGGCATTCGACTGGCGGGATGCTCTGGACCTGGAGGGTCAGCTGACGGGGGAAGAGATCATGATCCGGGACTCATTTCGGGACTACTGCCAGGAAAAACTCATGCCGCGCGTCCTTATGGCCAACAGACGTGAACGTGAGTTAAGCAGGATTAGTATGTGTGGTTCAAACTGTGCACACTGTATACAGAATAATTCAGTTTCCACCCTTTAACACACCATTACATTAAGGTGTATAAAATTAATCTCATCTAAATATTTGTCATTTTCTTATTTTCTAACATGCACCATGCTACAGATTTTCACCGTGAGATTGTCTCAGAGACGGGAGAGTTAGGAGTCCTAGGCCCAGCTATTAAAGGTAAAACAAACAAGTAAACTAATGCTCCCCCGTTCCTGCTTTTTGTTATATTTCACCTATTACACTTTTTAAGGTTTTTTTTTTCTTCTTTCTTTACACTGCAGGTTACAATTGTGCAGGTACAAGTTACGTGGCATATGGTTTGATTGCCAGAGAGATTGAGAGGGTGAAGTGGATATTGGTCTGTGATGAGCATTCAGTCTTCACTGGTCATGCACCCGATTAATGCGTACAGCACCGTGGCCCAGAAGGAGAAGTGCATGCCCCGGCCTGGTAAGTGTGACATTCTCTTCTCTTGTACTTGACATTTAAAATTTGCAAAGGGCAAAAATCCATCTTATTTCTGTAGTGTGTGTTCATTTGTTCTGCAGCTCAGGGAGAAATCGCAGGTTGCTTTGGTTTGAAATCATGGCAGTGCTAAGACCTGGTGCATGAATAGACACATATAGAGCAAAATGCATTGGTTTGAAACTTGAAGTTTGGCTCCAACAAAACTGATTTTTTTAAGCCGAACTTCATTTTTACAGCTTGTATGACTATTAGTACCTTAAATGTTTGCTTAATGGCATTGCCTGGGAGCTCTGGGAGCAGCTGATTTTTGCTTTCACACTGCTCGACTATATAATCTGGACAGGTACACGACTATGTGTTCACAGGTATTGCCTAAAAACGTGGCAGATATAAAAATCCAGAGAAAATAGATCCATATTACCTTTTTTTTTCCTGCAAATAGATCATACCTTTGTATCCTCCAAACAGAATCCAATTTGGTGTGCCACTGGCCAAGATGGTTGACATGCTAACAAAAATCACCATTGGGCTGCAGTCATGCCTGCACCTGTGAAAGCTTATTGATGAGAAGAGGTGAGGGCTGTCCTTTACATGTGTCACTGCCTCCTTTAATGTTTTGCTGTTCTACCGACCCCCTTCCCCCCCAATTTTAACAGGGCGGCACCGGAGATGATCTCAATGCTGAAGAGAAATAGCTGTGGCAAGGCACTGGATAATGCAAGACAGGCCAGAGACATGCTGGGAGCCTCCATGATCTTGGAGGCTGTAAATACATATGAGGGTAGGCAAAATTAAAAGTAATGAGAAGGCTTTAAAACCTCAGTAGCTGTTACATATGTCCACCACCAGATGTCAGCAATGTACAGATTAGTGACTGAGTGTTATTGGTTTACTTGTTAAACCATATTATGCTGTATTTGAGATATTTTTTGTATTTGAAAACAACTTATGACCTTTTTTTCCTTTTTGCTACTTTCTTTATAGGAACCCATGATATTCACGCCTTGATCCTGGGCAGAGCGCTCACTGGACTTCAGTCTTTCATTGTGGAAAACTTAATGATCATTGTCTTCTTCAAACTGACTTGACGTGATGAGCTTTGCAACCAGTTTACCTTATATTCAGAGCGTTTCCTAGTGGGATACACCACAAACACTTTATCATATTCACTGTTATAGCATAAAGGGGAAGCAATATATTACTGCCTCTTTTAGAAAACAGTTTATAACTTTACATTAACACAAAATCACGAATAATTTCAAATATTTTGCTGGTTTGTTGTTATTTTATTTACTAAATCAACTGATGTAAAAAAACAAAAGAGAGAAAAAACATTTTTTCAACTTTTCTATCCTTGGATAGAAGCCATCAGTGTTAAACAGAACTATTGTCCTATAAGTAACCAAGAGGAAACAAAACACTGAACATTACACTGAATACATTTACTAATTCTGAATAACTTAATGAGCTCACAATACGATTAACTTCATATAGAAATTATAATCTCATGGAATGTCTCCGTCACGGAGACATTCCAGGGCTCTGGTGGCTTCCAGCAGCTCATGACTGTGCTTTGAGCAGCTCTCCAGCACCTCTGGCAGCTTCTGCAGATTCACCTGCACCTTCTCGTTGTTCTCGTCATAGACCCCGTATATGAGCTCTTTCATCTCCATGCAGAAATTTGTCACCTGATAGATGGAAAGGATCAGATCAGATGAGAGATGGTCAGAACCTTTGTAGATGTGAAAGCCAAGCATTTGCCACTAACTCCGACTAGATGCATAAAATTAATGTTGTACCTTTTGTACCATCTGCTCCTGAAAGCTGTCTATCATTTTCTGGTTACTGATGCGGCTTTGGTTAATCTTTTCCACCAGTTCCTGAGTGATTCTGCTGATATCATCTGTGCTTAAGCTAAAAAAAAAGTAGATTAGATTAGAACCTGTTGCCTTATTTCAGTTAAGATTCCTATTTAATTAACATTTTCCGTACTTACTTTACCGTCACAGATTGGGTCTTTGAGCACATAACTGAAATCGTGTCTAACGGGTAATTTAAGGGCTGCACTCTCTTTCACTCACTCTTTCTCATCACCACATTGGGTAGGAGTTATTTTAGCTTAGTAACTTAATGTAACCAATAAAATCTTAACTACTGTAAATTGGAAACATTGTTTTTTTGCCAGACTAAGCAGTCCATGGTTGTTCCATCCATTTATTTCACAAATGCATTAAATATACAGTAAATTAAACCTTTACGTACAGAAGCACTTATCATTAAACACAATTCTGATTATTTGAGGGAAAACACAAGTCATTTTAAAGTAATGTTTGAAACGTTAAACTTCTGTGT
>VUQR01012415.1:12468-26128 GCA_015108515.1 Hemichromis elongatus | reverse complement strand
CCTGATTTAATTCGATTTATAAAGAGTGAACGGCTTTGGCTGGACCCGCCCCTTTGATCTAGGTCAGAGCATCATCAGGCTCCTGATTGGTTGTCGTGGCGCGATTTGCCGCTCGAGTTGAGATTTTTCCAACTCGAGCGGTAGAGGCGATTCGCATAAATGCACAAAAATGCACCACACAAACTGCCGCGCGGATTTTCCATCGCATAAATCGCGCGAAATGACCGCACGAACCGCGGTTTCGCGACGCAAATTTGTTTTTGAAAATCGCGCATCTCCATTGACTTTACATGTAAACCTGCCACTTTTGCCACTTTTGCCGCTTCTACCGCGTTCGGTAGAAGCGGCACTATATAAATAAAATTGAATTGAATTGAATTGAATTGAATGCACCGTCATGTTTACATGTCTCTTAAGTAACTTATTCTGACAAACAATCGTGATCTCATTATTGATCAGCAATAATTGTAATAATCTGTTGGCCATAATCAACTGGCTGTATGTCCACACATCAAAGTTTTTTTTTTTCAGTTGATGATGATAACAGTACAAACTGAAAAAATGCTCAAGCAGACATTAACCCCACTATCTTGAAACTCTCAGAAAACCTCTTGTCCTCAGCTCCTGGTTGCTTGGCTTTGTTCCTTCCTGTGGACCTCCTCTATCCACTCCAGTTGGTTTCTTTGACCATGGCCAACTTTCCAACAATTTTAATGTTCCCTTTGATAGGCCAGGCTAAAAATACATCTCTTTTGGCTGAGGTAAAAGAAATTAGATTTTTACATTCAGACTCTCTATTTTAGGTTATGCAACAGTTGTCTTCACTCTGTGCATACACACAGACATTTACAAATGTTTTCATCAAATGTTTTCATCTAATTGCAGACTCCCCTCTCCAGTGGTGGATATAATGGTGTTTCCAGGCTAAACTGTAAAACATACGTTCAGCATAGATCCAGAAATGCAAATTAGAAGAAATAGTCAAAAGGCAGAGAATTGAGAGCCTGATAGCAACCAGAACATCATGAGCCAATAATAGAGCTGCAAAGGAACTCTTGGTCTGAGCAAGAATCCTGCCAAGACACACACACCACAGCAAGGATAATTATAAAATGAATCCCGCTCTACTTTAATTATTAAAAAATGTAGGATTAAAAATGATCATCAAAGCGCTTATGTTTTATGAGCTACATTTGTTTGGTTATTCATATTTTTTCAGTAACAATTGAAAAGCACTGTAGGCATGTTCTGTTTAAAACATCAACTTTGTAATTGTAAACATAACAGATATTTGTACTGTCTCAGGAGATGCATGTGCAGTGGCAGCCACCAGGGGGGAGATGTGAGTTTTTAGTCTGAATTCCTTGCAGGAGCTGCTGATGTGCTTGAGTCAGGTCTGTTTAAAATTTGAGCTAGACTCAAAAAACACACATGCTGTCTTGTTTTGGAAAAAGAGGCCACACAAAGCCCAGTGTTGCCAGGAATGGAAATGCTAGGAAGGGATTCCATTTCTGCTGGTAATAGCAACCACAGCTAATTAACCACTTGCAATTAATTTGACCCAGTCGAGGCCCGGGCCTTGCCCTAAAAGGGTCCCTGGGGAAAAACAGGGATGAGGGAAGAGGAAAAAGGACCAATGAAAATGAGCAGGATTTAGGGTCGGGGGCCAGGGCAGAGGTTTGGGTGTGAGCACCTGTCACACCCAGCCTGTAAGCGATAACTGCTATCAATGAAGGTCAGCTCGAAACACATCAGGGCCTCTCAGACTCTTTGGATCTCCGGTGCAAAGCCAGTGAGATTGTTGGACACCTGTCAATCAGGACGGTGAAGGAAACAATCTGGACAAGGCTACTGTGTCTGTGCTGTAAGACAGTTAAGCTGACCCAAGGCTGGCTCACGACATTCTCACGGAAACCCTGTAACAAGATAATGAGCTTACAATATTACACCAATATCACGCATCATTTTGGACACTAGCACATTATGAAGGGTGCGATACTGTATGTAACAGACTCCCGAGGGGTGAAAGGGTTTTTGATTATCTGTAAAGATTCGGAGCTTTAACAAAGCACAGCAACACCTAAAATCTTCTGATTTTATTTGAATCCTAGAAACACTGCAGGCAAATCGAATCAGATCTCAGTGTGCAAATATGTGCATTTTCAATACGGTTATTAGTACCACGAGCTGTCTGACCACACATTGAACTGGATATCAAACTGACTGGACTGACTTTCCAGCCCCCATTATAAAGTCCTTGTAATGCCAGGTTACAAAAACCACAAAGGGGCATAACAACCATGTGAGCCAGCTTGCATCTTGAGCTAAATTGAGAGTTTTACACAATGGCTAGCTGCTAGGTTCATTGCACCATTTTGAGGGAGTCACAAAGGACAGAGCAAAGTAGGCAAAGCCTGAACGGCCATAGCTCTTTTTCTCATTCTTCATTTTGGTAGCCCTCCAGAGCTACTGGGTTGAATTCCTGACAAAGCTTAATGATACGAGGTAAGCTACAGGCCTGTTTAAAAACACATCTGGCACGCCTACTTGGAGAGAAATCTGCTCCCTAGAAACATTTTGCCTCCTTTGGTCCAGATGCAAACTCAAACGTATGTTGAATAATTAGCTAAAATCAGACACTTGATATGAACTTTTTTCTCCGTTGCATCCTCTGCTCGCTGCTGACTGAAGACCTGCTTTCTGCTTCGGGCAGCGTGGGCAGTTGCTGTAGTTAAAATTTGTGTGTCTGCCACATCTTGCACAACAGCGTCATTACTGACTTTGCAGCACAGTTTTACCGCAGTTCATACACTAGTCTCTAAAAATGAATTATTCAAGTTCATGGAGACAAAATGTTACGTTTTTTTTTCATGTCAGAGAACACAAATTTGTAAGCAGTGCATTTCACTAGGAAGTATATTTTATGTAAAGAAAACAATTGCAACCTGCAAATGTGGAGCTTTTATGGCCTTTACATGTAAGTGAGGACTGATAAAACGTCATCTTCCAGGAGAGAAAACAATGTTGGCAAAATCATGTAGAGCAATGTGGAAATTTTAACTCATGTCCAGCAACACAAGTCAGTAGATTAGAGGTCGTGACTATAGCCAACACTGATCTCATTGTCATTAGATTTTGCCAATGCAGTCCAGTGTTTATGTGTGAAAGCAGAATTAATGCGGGACCTTTGGGACCCCTGGGATTTTAGAGACCCTGAGCAGTTGCCTTCTTTGGTAGTTAAACCATAAGTGCAGCGTTTGTTAGTGAGTAATTCTTCCTGTTCTGGAATTAAATTAATCATGCATCTGTGCCAGTTACTCTGCTTTTATATAAGACTTTACAGACTCTTCAAGTGTGACAGAACCTCCTCAGACTTGTGGTCTACTTGGTTCAATTCTTCTTTAAAATGTACCATTTATCTAGACTTGTACTAAAAGGCTCTATTCTGTTGTCTTTCGGTTTTTGCACACAGGTGTCAGCATGTGTGTGATGTGATAGTGGGTGATTCACTCTGGGGAGGCCTCAGCTCTTTTCTAGCTGCTGGCTAAGCTTCCTTATGGAAATGGCATTAGTTCAGGGAAAAGATGCAACGTTCCTTAAAACCGGTGGTTATCCTATCTGGGCCTGACCTCTGACATGTCTGAGAGGACCATGGAGGCAGTGAGGCTGTATTGAGAACGACACCACGATGATTGAATTTTGTGGGTTTTTTTGGTTCAAGGAGGGGGTTTGAGGATTTAGCAAGAAATCAAACCCCCTCCTCTTCTTCCCTCTGTCATCCCCAGGACCTTGCAGCTGTCCCTTTTCCCTCTAATTTTTCTGTCAGAATTTAGCCTATAATTAGCAGAAAGACCCCGGTGACTCTCCACACATATGTGAGTGTGTGCCCAGGCAGCCCAGAACTAATGGTCTAAATCCACCCACCATACACACACCCCTCCTCCCCGTCAAGCCTCCAGATTGCAAGAGTGACAGGTTCACATGTAGAGACTTAAAGCTGAACTTGGGACTCACTGACTGTGCAGCCTTAAAGGGCAACCCCGCTGAGGTCTCCTCGACAGTGCCAAGGGGCATCTTTAAGCTCCCACACAGTCCTTCCCACTGCTCGACATTCCTGTCGTGGCATGGAGCCCCCACCTGCTGCCCGCATCGCATTTAAAGACCAGTTTTATAGAACCGGCTAAGATTCGGGGCCTGTGAAGTTACAAAGGGAAAACAGAGTCCACCAAGTGTTCACTGCCTATGCCTTCACTGGGAATAGGGTGGCAGGAAACTATAAGACCTTTTCCATTACATCCCATCTGAGCCCATCCGCGTCAAGCTGCACTTGTGCAATCAAAGAGCAAGGTCGTGTTGTTATAGGTCGGTGGTCAGTCAACGACGAATTGAGATATGTGTCCTGCTGCTGTGACTGGGATGTGTAGTTCAGTCCCTAAGCTTTCTAAGAAATCAATAAGAAGAGTCATTCTAATTTTGCCACCCGTTACTATGCCCCATAAACCAGGAAACATGCGTATCACATGTGTCACTTTCACCCAGTATAATTATAATCATTAGTTACTGTGAGGTACTTTCATATTCTTTTTCATCTAACGCATTTAAGTACATTTATCTCGTTATATTGGCTATAACGTCTAAGTACTGAAACTACTTTTTAAAAAAGTTTCTAAGTAAGGAGTAAAAGTTACTCCTGACCATCAGCAAAGGTCAGGCTCTCTGGCAGAAACTACAAATAGTTCATTTTGTTAATAAAGCTTTAAAACATTTAAAACAGATACATATCATGCTATCTGTTAATGTAACACCTGTAAGTGGTAACTATAGAGGTAAAATAAATGTGCTTAAATCAAATGCAAAAGGCTTTTCAGTATATTCCAGTATTGCAATATGATCATCTTTAACTATCTTGTACTGTAGTTTAATTTATGACCGTTCATACTATTTGATACATTTACTGTGTGAATGTGTAAAGAATATTTTTTTGTCATTAGTGAGCACAGCCTATATATATAGTAAGGGGGTGACAAAAAAGAGCAGGATTAAATATACTAAAGTAAACTGTAAGTAAGATTAATATAATATAAGGTAGTCTTCACTGAGTAACTACTTAGTTATTAATTTAATTCAGTTTTATTAATATAGCACCAAATCACACCAACAGTTGAGTTTAGCCACTTTATCTTGTAAGATAAAGGCCTTACAGTAATACAGAGAAACCCCAACAATCAGATGGCGTCCAATGAGCAAGCTTTTGGTGACAGTGGGAAGGAAAAATTCCCTTTTAACAGGAAGAAACCTCCTGAACAACCAGGCTCAGGGAGTATGAAGGGAATTACCCAATAATTATTCAGATGTTAATTTTTGTATGGTTTGTATTTGATGACTAATCAAAAATTGTTATCTGGACAAAAAATTAATAATTTCTGTTAGAAAATGTCTTACATGAAAATACTACTCTTACTCAAAAGTCCTCCCTCACCAATAAACTCATACCATGGGAGAGCAGTATATTTTTAATGGAAGTGGAAGAAGGTCGGTGCAATATCACACCGGCCTGAAATCCAAGCATAACTATTTCCAGTGTAATACCAAAGCATAAGTCAGCGTGTTAAATGAGACAAATGCCAGCCCATATTTCGGACGCAGCAATATTTCCGAGGAAACACGACACTCATCCTAGTGTAAACCGTGTCGTTAAAGGTATTACAAAGTCATTCTTTTCCCCCTTTTCTCACACTTCATTTGGGCATTACTCTAGTTTACGGAGGCTTTCTTTGGTTATGGAGGATTTGTGTGGTTTATCAAGTTTTCCTGGCTTTTCTCCCTTAAAGCCACGACACTAAATCACACATTTGTCTAAACAGATGTGGCTTTTACCCGCCGTGACGTATGAATTGTACTGAGCACCTTTTCACGTTTTGTTACACGCAAACGTGTGATTGATTCGGCACTGGGACACTTTTTTCCCAGCATCTACGGGAAGTGCACATCCATAATCTTGCTTTTTTTTTTTAAAAAAGAAAAAAAAGAAAAAAAAAGAAGAAGCTGTAATTCATTTTAAAACCCAGAAATGTGTTTGGCCTTTGGGGCTAAAAAACATAAAACTCCTTTCCTCAGAACTGTTTCATAGTTACCTTGTAATGAATATAGAGGCACCTAAATTTAGCAGAAGTAAGCTGTAAATGAAAAGACAGTTTTATAAGGGAATATAGGATTTATAATTATAATATTGGAAATGAAGAAGAACTCAAAAGAAGTTTGAAAAACAAGTGTGTGCGTGTGTGTGTGTGTGTGTGTGTGTGCAGTGGGGCAAAACAACAAAAACATTAAAGGTGCTGCAGCTTGATTGACAAGTTCATGTGGGGAAATCTTTACCATAGCAACGTAACTTTGGTTGCTAGGAATAACATAAGCAGATGGATGGATGGTCTGATTTTCCACACTGACCCACAGTAAGCGAGCATCTGCTAGCGTGTTTATTTGTGTGTGTGTGTGTGTGCTTACATCTGAGCTTATGTGTCTGCGAGTGCCTGCCCATATGACCATATGTAAGTTTAGGGACCTTGGTTCTCCGTGCCCAGAGTTTTGGCACAGGGGAAAAGTATTAGATTCAGGGGACAAATAATTAACTGACATCAGCTGGTGAGGTCCAGCGAAAGGTTGCTGCTACAAATATAGAAGCTTTTTTTTTTTTTCCCAATAAATCGTTGGTGGTACATGTAGAGGCCTTTGGATTGACAGAAAACATTGTCCGGCATTCACTACAGCTCTGATTAATGTGACAGAGAGGTCTTTCAAGTGTGCACTGAAATAGAACATCAAACGGTTTGGACAACAGCAAACACTGGCCTCCCTGATATAACAGGAGAATTTGCCCAGTGTCCTGTCTGGAGGGCACAATGAGTCCCACAACCTCTTTTGATTTCACCCAAGAAATGCTCCTACCAGTATTGTCCCTTTTTTTTTTAAATTATAGATACTAATAGTTTGACCTGTTTAGACTGTCTAATTATGATCATGATTGTGATGCTGTCATTTTAATTATAACACAGAGAAATTTAGTTATAGTGCATTTGCAGATGGATATCTAGCTTTAACTAAAAGGTGCAGAAACCAAATGCACTGTCAAGTCCTTTACCTCTACAGGAAATAGAATAATTTGTTTCCCAATACTTTTGGTGTTGGTTTAAAAATAGCTTTTTTGCACACGTCGCAACATTAGTAACAGATGCAAGTTAATAAAGAGTCTTGTGATATTTCTTTAACAATTCACTTAATAATGTGTCCATTGTTTGTTTGTTTTTTAACATCAGTACTTTTAGCTGTCATAGAATAATGGCGGAGGTGTTAGAAGAGACGTGGGTGTGGTCCACGACAGATAGAAAATTACTCCGCTCGCTTGAAGCTTGTTGCTTCGAATGTCTGGTACTACAGGTAAATAAAGTTGGGTGCCTACACGTCTGAAGATTAGCAGTAGTAAAAGTTAGTGTGTGCTTATAGTAAGACTGCTGCTAGGGTGAGCTGCAACAGCAGTTTTGCCTACTGTAATACACGTGTGAAGACTGTCAGTAAACACCTCAACGTATCAGGGTGTTGAGAGATAGTACTGAGGTGGTCTGGACACTCAGTTACCAGTCAGTAACATGGTGATATGTGGGCAGCTTCTCAGGCACCCAATGTCAGCATCACTGGCACCAGAATCGCCACAAGCAGGGGAAGGACAAGCAACCCAGTTTTCAAATTGGGCACACTGGCACTGAACTCACCGGCGTATCTGTGGGTTCAAGCATTCTGGTGTCATAAAATTAGCACCTTTCTAAAAAGACGGAGGGTGATGTTTGAAGAGGAGCCTGCCAGCGTGATGGTCGGAGGATATTTTGGCAGCTGCATAGAGCCGTGGTTAATAATGAAGCTGATATTTTTTGCTTTTATTGACCTGTCACTTCTTATCAGAGACTTTCACCGTGAACAGCCATGTTGGCACGTTGAGACCCTGGAAAGACGAACGGGCCCGCAAGGTGACAGTGTGTGATCCCAGGCGCAGAGAGACGCATTTTGATTCTGGATTTGAAAACACGAGCCGCCTTAAGTGAGAGTCAAGTCATTGAGAATAAATTCAGAGTAAATATACACAGCTGTGGGAATCACTACAGAATTATTCACAGCAATCATTTAATAATTCTGTCAGTTTATCTCATATTTTTCAAGGAAACTTTTTAAAAAAAAGGAATCAACAAAATTTCTATTAACAAGTTCAAGTGCAAACACACAAACATGCCCTCTATATACTACTGTATACACACACACATGCACAGAGACCGGTTCACAAACGGGTTATGCTCTGCAAACAAGGTACAAATCCTGACAACTTTGCACACAAAGTTGAGCTCAATTTTAGCCTCCAAGGTAAACCATCATCCCGGGTCCAGCTCTTGGGCTTCACAAAGACCCACTGTAGTTATCACCTAAAGTGTGAACTGACTGCTCTCTCTGCCTTTTTATAAACAATGTGGGCAGCCAAGAAAAACATCATAATTCCATTTATTTACTTTGAAAAAAGATGTAATCTCTGGCCCTGGATATCTTTTAGTGTATCTTTGGCCAAAACAGGGTGCACATTTTTTACGCGCCCCCATCTCCCACAGCTCAGTGCTCTCAATCTTCAACACTTTTATTTAATTTTCACATTCCTACTCTGTGGCTCGCTTGGACTGAAAAGTCGGGAGGGGGGCAACACTGGTAGCCTAAAGGTTAAAGAAGCTGGCTTGTGACCAAACTTTTGGAGAATAACAGCAGGATGAGGAAAACGAATGAATGTGCAGAAATACAAATTCTGCGGCCTTGCTGGGCAGGTCTTCAGCAGTAATGTGTGTATTTGTGAGGATGGCAGGAGCATTTCTCAGCACCAAAAGTGAGCAATACATTAAACACGTACAACAAAGAATCTGTTGCAAAACTGGATGAAGTTAGGTAATAAAGATAGAAACAAGAGAGAGTAAAGTTGGTTTACTCCTGTTTGCCATCATCTGGATAGCTTCACATCGTCTCAGTGCTGTAATGTTTATCCAGTCCAACTTCAAGAGTAGGGGACAAAGGACAGTTGTTATTCTTTTGTAGTGTCATCAGGACACAATTAAGCTGTGTATCGCGAAGCATGGCTACATATCAAAAACAACCACACACGAGCACACTCCTGCTGAGATACGCTGTACAATATGCAGGAGCCCATACCGGTAGTCTGAGTCACAGTAAACCATCAGGGTGACAGATTAATGTGTGTGGTGAGGAATCTTCATGTGATGTGACGATATCTGGAACATGCGACGGCTGCCCACCCGCATGCCCGGGGGGGCGCTCACTAGCCTCCTTTTAGCTTTCCACTGGCCTTTAATGTGTAAAGCCTACCCTGCTGTAATTTGCGCTCCACTAAAACTGAGAAGTGACTCAATGACTGGAAAGGTTACACTGACCCTGTGAACAGTCCCAGCAGCACAGCATTAAAATGCAACTGATGGAGAATGGAGTAACATAAACTTTATTGCAACCGCAAGTGTTCCCATCCAGCAATGTGACAACTCGGTACACAATCTTTCATCAGCGTATATTGAGATATAATACACATATATTAATATAATATATATGATGTATTGTTGACAACAGAAAAAAAGAAAACAGTGCCTCAGATTACTTTTCTCAGATGGGCTGCCCCATTCTGAAAACAGCATTGTAAAACATGCTTACTTCAATGATTACACCATAAAGAGGAGCACCATGAAGAATAGCTTGTTGTGGATAAATATTTAAAAAAAAACAACTTCAAGATGTATTACTATGCTAGCTTTCTATTTATATTCTGCGTGTATTGTATATATGCCCTGTACCTTGTGGTCTATCTATATCTCCATCTGGCTAAACAGGTGCAACCTTATATGCAGTCAAAGCGTTCTGGAAATGTATCCCCATAAATCAATTTAGATATAATTACAGACAACACTATTCATCAGTCAGCATGGGCTCATATCATGTCGTCTGAAATGATTATCATAGCAAGCTATTTTCACTGATGGAGTGATCAAATCGTGAACTACTTTGGTCTTCTCTTTAATCTAATGTACCTTCAGACATTTGTACCTTGGAATGAGAGGCCACGCAATTGCATACAGAATGTGTTATTATGTAGGCTCCTATGTGTTAATGCATATAATGCATTGTGTACAGCTAAGCACTGACATTTGGATGACACTTAAACGAGCTGGATTAGAAATGAGATGTTCTAATGCCCAAATAAATGCTTTAATTTGGTGCAAGAGTTTTTAAGATATAACTAATCAGTTGGCTCAGTTTATGAACGATTGGCTTATCTTTTGCTTGATGTTTGAATCATATTTATCCTTGATGCATCTTTTGGTCTGATTTACTGATTTGCATAATTTATAATTTATCCTAAACACTAACATGGTAGTACACCTAAGCTACATTGGGTAAAACAGCCATCATTTCATTTTAATTATTTGTTGCCAGGTAATCATGGGGAACAGGAATTGAATGCATTTGGTTAGGTATAAGCACCTGTATGAAAGCAGATGTTTTGTGAATTTGATGGTCTGGTGTTTGTGAACCTAGTTCTGCAATCTTCCTGCAAGTGGATTGTACCTACAGGTTCACCAGGGCTGGACTGGGACAAAAAATCAGGCATTTTGACTAGAGACCGGCCCACCAGGTATTATAGGAAAATCCAGTATTTAGCAGAAATATTAAACAACCTAACTAATAGGGTTGCCAATTCCCAGCAAAAAAAGAAAGTAACCACCCCCTGCCCTCCCTTCATGATGAATAATTGACATCAGCTCTAATTTGTCCAGCACAGAGTCGATCATTATCAATTCGCCAATCCACCATCTTTCATGGTTTATACCCTTACAAAAAAAAAAAAAACAGGTCGGCCCATAAAAACAAAAAGAATCATCATCGGCCCAAATGCCTGGTATGCCCGATGGCCAGTCCAGCGCTGAAGTTCACCCCAAAGTCAGACCGTGCAATGCTCAAAAACTGAAGACAAAAAAAGAAGTTAGCGTGTTAAATATTCGTAATGGTACAATTAGAAAACAACTGAACAAGTATGGAAGACAATTACTTTTCTCTTAAAAAATTGTACATGGTGGAAATTGAGCTGAGATTTGGTAGACCCCACAAGACTTCTAGAACAATGTCCTAGAGTCAAATGTGAAGCCAGCTGTCTAGCAGTCAGTATTGGGTCATGCAAAAGAACAATGATCCCAAGCATACCTAGAAAATCTAGAAATACAATGGGTGAAAAAGACAAGAGTCAAGTCCAGACCTCAACCTGAATGAAATGCAGTGGTGAGACCTTAAAAGAGTTGTGGACAAATGAATGCTTTCATTGCTTTAGTTCACTAAGATTTGAAATTTGAAAATTTGTCATACAGTCAAATCAACCCTTTCATTCATGAATTATGACAACCTCAATTCAGATTTTTTTGTTATGTATTTTTATTTATGCATTCATTCATTTTAGGCATGAAAAAAGATTTCTGAACTTCATTTTTTAAAAATGTACTTTTCAAAGAGGTTTTTACTTCAACACTGACACAAATACAAGAAAACAGCCTTTGAATAGCCATCCACTATAGTGACCCCTATGTATGAAAGGGTTAAAGAACTTTGTAATGTCTAAATAAAAATAGAATGATGATTAGATAAAAAGTAGAACATTTTCATGAGAGCAACAGGAAGAACAGTACTGTACACCCAATCCCATTGGTGCACTGTCCAAATGAGCAAAGATGGATCACAGTCTTCTTAGTTGACAATCATAAAACTATTGGTCCACGTCCACCCTGGCGACAGACTCAACTTGTGTGACAATCAGGCAAAGCGCTGATTAATTAGAAGCCAGCTAATTGGAAGTGGTCTGAAATAAATGTAACGACCTGCTGACACACAGTATGAGCAGTGTAAATGATCTGGCCCATGGCACTATGACAAGAGAGTGAAGTAGGAGGCGCAGTGTAGAGAAAGAGAGAGAGGGAGGCGCAGTGTATAATATTACATTTTATGCACGGATGACTAGTTTTCCAGGACCGGCAGCACACGATCTACTATAGATGGATGAGATCTGTCCTCAGATCTGATGGGGCACTGCCATAGATTGGCTTAAGGTTAAACAGAAGACAGAAAACACAGCTAGTAATACTATGTTCATTCGTCTTTTGATAATCAGTTTTAGTGGTGAACCAACTGACAGAGTGAATTTGTGACAACTGTCAGTATTAGAAATATGGTGATCTTAACCATTTACTCAAATACTTCTCAGGTTTATGTTTATACACTTGCTGTGAGTAATTTCTGAAAAACACGACATAATGTTTTGGGTTTGGGAAGATATATCATGTGCCTTTGACACATGCAGACTGTAGTTTGTGTCTCAATTAAGACATCAACTGTGGCCAGTATTACCAGCTGTATTAAAGCCAGCTGGTAATGTTACTTTATTTTATGATTATGTTTGCTACCCTTACTTTTATTATAATCCTAAGTTCTTTCTTTTCTAACTAGCAACTGGCTGTTAAATGTGGTAGGTGAAGAGCCAGATGTTTCCCTTTGGAGTGTATGGCGGAGACAGAAATGGACAAGAGTGGATAAAATAAGACCCATATCAGTTGCATTTTAAGATGATGACAAACAGCCTTTGTTGTTTGGTGCATTTGTTTTATGGCACTAACTATCTTTGTGTTAAAAGTCTGACTGGGAGCTAAATTGACCTGACAGGACTTTAAAAATGTGAAGGACTTCACTTTAAAAACGTGCAACCAGTGCCAGTTGATATGAATATGCTCTGACCCTATAAAACTTGGCTTGGCCCACTGATGGTAAAGTAATTCTGTGGTCCACTCTCTTGCTCTCTTTTTCTCTCTGTCTTTCCCCGGTACTGACACTCTATATCTGCAGCTCAGCCATTGCTGAGGTGATTAAAGTAGATCTGAGCCAACAGAGTGAAATGCAGTCTGCAGGAATGTTCCACTTGACCATCCAGAGCATACCAAGTGAGAACGAGAGGTAATGTTTGGGAGGGGGCTTAAGTTTCACTAGACCTTCTAATGTCATAGCAGTCAACAAAACATTTAAGCTAATAAAAAATTAGATGGGCAGTGACGTTGGCCAAGACAGCCAACTGATGTAAAAAATGTTGTTTTAATATTCATGGAACACAACAGGCCTGAAAGCACAAACATACTTAATGCTGCTTTATTTGTTTTTATGATGTAAAGTGTTGCTTTGTGTTTGTTGTCAGTGGCTTAGATTACAATTCTTTAGTGAGAGGTGAAAGGTTATGACGACAAATTACAACTTGCTTGTAGTTAACAGTAACTAAAACTACAACTCTCACTCAATATGCAGTATCATTTATTACTTCGTTATATAAACTTACAGGCACTTTCTATCATTGTTGTGAACAGATCTGAGCACCTGCTGTTACACACAGATGATTGACACACACACACACACACACAAACACACACACACACACACACACACATACACACACACACACTCACTCACCTTCATGTAGAGGTCACTGTTACATTCTTTAGACAAAGACAGATTGCTTGTTGCACAGGTGCTCTTCGAACTTACCCCC
>VUQR01012415.1:0-12448 GCA_015108515.1 Hemichromis elongatus | reverse complement strand
AACAGTTTCAAAACCACATTGTTAGGTCGCATACGCACTGCGCGCACACACACACACACACATACACACACACACACTCACTCACCTTCATGTAGAGGTCACTGTTACATTCTTTAGACAAAGACAGATTGCTTGTTGCACAGGTGCTCTTCGAACTTACCCCCTCCCTGCTTTCAGCCACACACTCACACATATCCACACACGCATACACATACACACATAAGCGTGCACATGCACACACCAATCCGTGTAATTTGTTTGTAATTTGTGTCCACATGGATAGGACCTTTACTCTATGAGTCAGATTCTCTATTCCCTCGTTACCTGCTGGACAGTCTTTCACAAACTGTAATTCAGAACAGATACATAAATCAAAGATGGCAGACTGGGCTGGGAGCTATGAAGGGATCGGTGCAATCCAAACTCAGTAAAGCTCAACCACCAGTGAAAAGAGGAGAAGAGTATGGGATAGGAGGGGGAGGAAGGTTGCTGGACCACAACAGAGCCTCCACAGTGGATAAAACAATAGTGATTACATTACTTCATAGATGAAGTAATATTGGTTGATTCTTTAGCTGAAATAAATCTTGCCTTATCTCCTTAGCGTTCTCCTTTATTTTGAGGTAACAATATAAATATGATTTTTAATGCCGTGGCTTATCACCTGGAAAAAATGTGGTAGTTTCTGTGTAATAACAAGGAATTAGGGCTGCAAAACTGCTTGGTTCTTTACCAGGTAATGAGTGATTGTTTGTATGCACTAACCAGGTATCGGGGCTGGAAAATGAAAGACTACACCTTTTATAGTAATACTTTATGCAACTTAAAACTTAGGACCAGAAAAACAAGTGTGCATTTGCTAAATGTAAATTTCATAATCATGAATCAAATATATGTGTTTTGGTTATTCTATATTACATTACTAGGAAAACAGTCATTTGTGTATAGTAAAGTACATTATATGTGGCTATAGAGGCTGAATAACCTCAACTCATACAAGATGCCTGCTCCTATTATTCGTCTTTTGGTTTCCACCAAGTAAAACATAACATTTTAACAGCTTTTAATTGCTGTATTTTGCTGCATTTGTCTGTGTCTGTGGTGCAATACCAAAAAAACCCCAAACAATATTAAGGACGCTTTGAAATCATCAATCTAGTCTAAATGCATGGAAATACCTGCTAAAATAAATAGGCAGTTGTCTGCGTCACTGTAAAAGTTGTGTTAGTATGGTTTGAACATTAACTTTGGAAAGGGGAGCAGAAAGAGAATTCACATGTAGATAAAGTTTCACATTTAACTACAGCTCTGCAGAGCTTTGTGAACACATGGAGGTGGAGATTAAACTCTCCATCAGCAGTTCAGACCAAAGGAAAGAAATTCTAGCTGTGACCATGCAGAGACTGAGATTGTTTAACGCTTGATGCCCGGGCACATGGCTTGGTGGCTGAGATTTGTTTTTCCCCAAACCTCTGTGTTGCAACGAGATGCCCTGTCCTCCTCACCTTCCATCTGATCTGCTCTTCTCCCACTGATCCATCATCAGATGACAGTAGTGTCCATAGCTGAATTTCTGCTCCACAAATAGCCCAGCCAAACAAGCCTCACTTTTTTGAGCCTCTGCAATCTCCTGCTATCTACAGATAGTCATGCGTTATGTGTGCTGGTCTGTGAACACACTGAATCTGCAAGCATGACAACCCCCGTTGCTGTCCTCGCCGAACCCCCACACCAAGATATTTTAGGCCCATAGCCCCCTGCTCTCTCTTTTTGTCCTCCTATTTCTCCACTGCTGCCTCTCTCCCATCAAGCTATTAATCATTTGCCTGGTGAAAAAAAAACAAGACAATACACCTTCGAGGACATAAGGGATCATTTTCACATGGTGCTAGCAACTTTGCAAATTTTAAGAAATATTCTTTCTCAGCAGGAGGTTTCATCAACGAACATCATGAATCTGCCACCTGACAAAAGATAGCACTCTGCAGTCTGTGAGTAACTCACCCCCTGTATGATGAAGAGACATCCACACCAACAATTAGAGCTTAATAAATCTGTTCCCCATTTTAACACCTTGATTCTCCTCTCCAAGGGGTCTCTCCAAAGTATGATTACCTAGTTGGGGATGTCGCTGTCTGCAAATTACCTGCTTAGTGAGATGCTGGAATGTTAAGGTGCCTTATGAAAAATCTATCAATATGTACACAGTAATAATGCAATAATGTCTTCCTAAATGTATCTATAGATGTGTATGTGTGTGTGTGTGGGGGGGGGGGTATATGTGCATTCCCCAGTGAAAGCACCTGGTGTGAATGAGAGCTTATAAATTCCTATGATAAGGACAGGGGAAGTGTCACATATAGGGTGTCATTTTTTTTTAAGATGTGAGGAAATGCCGCCCAGCTTGATTTCCTGTAGAAATATAGCAACTCTGAAAATAGTCATAGGTGGTCTATAACCTTGACAATGTAGCCCAAAGCTGAAAACAGTGGAATATTTAGTAACTATCAGTCTCATTAAGACATCTAATCTAATCGTTACTTTTACATTTTTCTTAAAGTTAAAGGTTGCTGATAGTCAGCAGACAGTGTATTAGTAGTAGTGTTTGTGTGGACCAGATGAAATTCACAGTAGTGTTATTCTAGTTCATCTCAACCTGCTCTGAGATTTTGAGCAGGAAAGTAAACCTATTTAGAAGACTGTTTCTATTAAGCCCACTAAGCAAAGGGTTATAATATAATATGTCCCACAGTGAAAGCAAGGCAAGCAGTGCTTGTCCACTGGAAATACAAAACAGAGATCATGGAATCCTGTAGAGCATGGACCATGAAATCATTTCCAGATTTTTTTTAATTGAAGTGAATAGAAAAAAAAGTTAACTATCAATTTGCATGTATGAGTTAAGATTTGTATAATTTATTTCTACATATAGCATTTTTGTGAATTATTCAAGAAAAACAGCCAGATGTTGTGATTGTATGCATCAAGTTTTTCAGAAAAAAAATCATACTATCACACTAATGATGCAGAGACCTGAAAAACCCATGTATTAAATATGATACAAGTTTAACCAGCTGTTTTGCTAATACACCCTTATTATTGACTGATATTTTAATCCATCCATTAATCCATTCTTTTCCGCTTGTCCTTATCGGAGTCGCAGGGCTCCATAGGGCGAAAGGCAGGGTGCATCCTGGAGAGATTGCCAATCGGACGCAGGGCTAACATGGAAAGGCAGACTATTTTAATCCCATGTAGGTGTTAACAGATAGGAATATCACACAGTGCTCAAGCCACTTAATTCAATTCCATCGTCTATGCTTGCCTTTTGTAAAAGTCACTGCAAAAACCCAGCACCCAGCAACAGTCACAGCTCTTCCACTGGTTGCCAGTGCTAATGTGCCTTAAATCTGTTTTTTGTATTCTATTAAATGGCCAGCAGGGGTTATCAACTGACAGAAAGTCAAAAAATACCATTTTGTAAATTATCATTCCCCATTAGAATAAAAAAGGTTCATAAACACCAGTATGCAGGAACAGGCCTACCTTATGTTTGATAACTTGGACCATTTGAGAACATACTGTCCTTCAGATTCTGAAGCTGAGCTACTCCTGGCTTGTAACATGCATGTAAAATGCTTAGCTTGAGGTTTCACAACCTCTTTCACAAGTAGCTACATCTAGCTTTAATTTACAGGCTGTGATTCAGATGCCACTGGATCTCAGTTCATAAGCTTTGTCTTAAGGAACCACAAAATAAAACACATGTGATTAGGCTGCAGTTTTCTTTAACACTAGAGTGAAGAGTAACTTCCTGTGGGTTCAGCATGAACATACCCTTTAACAACAAACGTGAAAATATAAACTCTGGAACAGTCACAAATATTGCTATTGATCATAAAAAGTTGTACTTTTGAAGCAATTGAATTAAAACTTTTAGTTGTTTCCCAATATGTGGTTCCTAAAATAGCACATCCCCTCAGTGACCTGCCTGAAACCCTCCTGGCACACAACCCCTATGATGACTCTCCTATTAAACGGGATGCTCCACACATAATCTCCTCATTAGATGGTGGTCAGACAAGATATTATTAAATTAAATTCTATGGTCAGCCTAGATACTGCTCCATTTATAATTGTTAAATCAGGCAATTTGTTATGCTTATGATAACTTTACATATCACTATTATTTCAACAGCTAGGGGAAGTGAGTGGATCAGAGAGATTACAAGAACTTTTTTTAGTCATGACAGGCTCCACAGGTAAGAAGCAATTTTACCTGATCTTAGTTAAACTACCTCAAGTTTCCATCAGATGATGGATACACTTAAAGTCAGTCAAGTAAATATCCCTCTCACCATGACACAGCACAAGTCAACATTCATTAGAGCAAGAAACAATTTTCCAATCCCCTAATAAACAATTTTAGTGAGTCTGTGGGAACTGTAGTTTCAGTTTCCTGTTCTTGGATGACAGGAGAGGCAACCGGTGTGGTCGTGCCGGTGTAACCCTTCAAAGTTGCATGACTTGTGTGTTCAGAGTTGTAACGAGTGGCCATTTGAGTTATTGTTACTTTCCTCTCAGCTCGAAGAAGTCTGACCATTCACCTCTAACCTCTGACATCAACAAGGCATTATCGCTCAGAGGCTTGCTGCTCACAGGATGCTTTCCCTTCTCTCATCCCATTCCCTTTAAACCCTAGATATAGTTGTGTGGAAAACCCCCAGTAGACCAATGGTTTCTGAAATGCTCACAGCCGACCGTCTGGTACCAACAACCATGCCCTATTTATTATTTAAATTACCATTACCTCCCTCATTTTGATGGTCGCCGTAAACTTTAGTAGGTTATACTGACCATGTCTACATGCAATGTAATTGGCTGATCAGACAATTGTGTTAACAAGCTGTTGTAGAAAAGCTGTAAAGAGGCCATGAGTGTAAATGCAGTGCATTTGCCATTTAAAGGGATGAAAATGGATACAGAGGTTGTCTGCTTGAGGGGTGGTATATATGTAATTCATTTTTGCCATGATAGTTTTAGCAATGGGGGAGTTCTAAGAGCCATAAACCCGCAACAAAAAGTGAGTACTAGATAGTTGTTTAATAGACAGATTTCATCACATAATCACAAGGAAGGTGCAATAGCTACTCAGCCTATGCACAACCTCTAACTTGAGGTGTGCATCGAAAAATAATTCTAAGTGTAACTTTTCACTGACTGTGCAAAAGCAGGAAACTTTACCAATCAGACAAAAGTACACAAAAATATGCTTTAATGACAATGTAATAAATCAAACAGTACTTATTATTTGTACCACACTTTCCCAGCAAAGAAGTGCACAGTAGGAGTGCTTGGTGTGAATGTCGTAGCTAGGTGCACGATGGTCTAGGGAAAACGATCCTTTGTGGTGAAAGTAATAGATAAACAAACAATTTTGCCGAATGTCATCATCTCCCCGCTGGGTGTTTGTCGGCGGGGGTCAAGAGGGTAGAGGAGAAAACAGGAGTGGAAACATCATAAATCAGAAGGATTTTAGAATCTGATGACAAACCTAATTCCTGTCTGAAAAGGGCCGAGCTGCTCCCCCCTTCGACTGTCATCGAAGCTGGCCTATAAACATCGCAGCTGTCACCTAAACGCGCCTGGACTGCGAAGGACATGCCATCGTTCCTCTCACATGCTCTTTCCGTGGGCCAATTCTGGACTGGAGGGGCCGTCGAATTCCACTTTGCATTTTGTCACATTCGGCCACAGTGGGGGCTAGACTAGAACTTCAGCTGTAAACCCCACCAATGCTGCCACAACCACCCACTATCCCCCGTCATGTCTGACCATCTGTTGAAGGGCATCGGCTCCCCCCAAATCAATTTATCTATCTATCACTCCGAAAACAGTTTGTGAAGCCTTAAAAATCGTAATAGTATATGGGTGAGGGCTAAAGGCGGGGAAAGGAGAGAGAGGGTGGTGAGTGGGTGAGAAAGGGGAACGGGGTGGGCACGCGGTGCTAAATGTTGTCACTGCGAAAGGTGAGTAGACAAGCTTTAGAGACCATTTTCCACTCAACAGACGCTCTGCCTGCCTCCCGCTGCCCTCCTTTCTCCCCACCACGCACACGCCACAGGCAGCGGTAACTAGATAGCTCCCAGTGAGCCCGCTCTGTAACCTATACAACCAAAGCTGGTAACTCACTCACTAAAGATTAAAAAGAAAAAAAGATATAAAATTGCAGTTGGACATCCAGGAATCTGGGGAGCACATCTCGCTGTTCCAAAACTGGTTCATTACCTTTAACCTAAAGCTAGAGGAAACCCATGATGTACAGACAACAGTTTGACTGGCAAACAACTCTCTTCATCCTGGACACAAACAGAAAGGCATGTTATTCATTTTTCATTGTTCAAGTAACACTCCATTTCCATACCATGACTAATATTTTGTTACTTCAAAGTCATTTCACATAAAGCGGATTAGAGAACAAATTTTTGTCCTCCTTCATGACCGATCAGATGTCCCAGTGAGACAGTGTCATTTGTCTGTGACTTTCCAAAGTATAATGTCTCATTAATTAAAAACAAAATGATGAAAATTACATTTAGGTCATAAACCAGTTCTGATGTGCTATAGAGCAGGAAAATTGCATCACTGATCTTTAGATAAAAACAAATAATCCATTTGCACCGTTTCAAAAACCCAAAATGTGCTGATTTTCAAAGCGTTTTTTTTTTTTATGATAGCAGCGTGTTTTCCCGACACAAGTGTTCGAAATTCCTGACTAACTGCTGTCCTGGATTTCTCCCTCTCACGTGGCTTAGATGTAAATGGCCACAACACATCATAAATAAGAAGACTGTCACAGGGCCTACTTCCTGTGTAATTAAATCAACGTGTTGTACTATATGTGATGCTAGAGAATGCCTTCATGTGTGCTCACCATATGTGAGATGATACCCACACATGTCTTTATCTGACTACTTGCTTTCTCACGCACACACGTGAATGTGTTGTATGACTACACATTAAACTGTTTCTGTATCTCTTAATGAAGACCTCTGTAGGTTTGCATCCAGCTGCTTGGTTTATTGTACCCCCAGCAGCAATTTTGGGAAGACCCTCTGTGGCTCTTTGCTTTTGGTTTTAGTTTTAAAAGAGGCTAATGCATTCTTCAAGACTGACAAAACTGAACATTAGCTGACCAAGCCCTTATTGTGTCTACAAGAAGTGCTGTTTTTTGTTTTTTGTTTTTGTTTTTTCAAATGTATTAAGTGTTTCTGGAAATTACAGTTAGTGGTTTAAACCATGGTCAGAGTTTCCAGCTCACTATGTATCATCCCTTTTCTTGTCATTGATTCAGTGATCTGATACTCTGCACTGTTGTAGGGATTAGGGTTAAGGTTTGGTGCTACAATGAGTTTAGTACAGCTAACTATTATAAACCTACTATAAACCTTTAGCAGTGTTTTTGCATCCCATATAACTTATGACTCTCTCAACAGTGAGCTTCAGTTTTAAAATTAAAATGTTAACTTTTAGGAAAGTTAAGCTGTTCTACCTTTAAATACCAGATTTTTTTTTAATTGCACATGCTGCAATACTGTTTAATCTGTTTTTTCTCTTGTAAAACTGATATACTTAATTCAATTTTTAGGAGTACTGGTTAATGTTGCAATTATTGACATCTGTGATTAACCTGCAGCTAACAAAAATGCATTAACATGCATAGACATGCTAGAAAAAATTTATTTTGTAGGCTGAACCAATTCGCATTATGTCAAATCTCATTGTTTTATGTACATACAATACTGTTACTTATCCAGTATGAAAGTTTTGATGTCGTTCATCAATACAGTAAACTCGATTTCAGAAGTTAATGATGTAATGTGATATTTATACTATAAAACTGTAGATATAAAACTGAATTTATTCAATTTTTGCTAAATTAGGTATTGCTGTCATGAATTGAAACTGGTACAATGCTATGCAACATGATAACATTGTGTTATCTGATTTGGAAAAGAACTTTCAGTGGCCTAAGATGCACCTGTGTAACAATTTTGGTTGGAAAAAACATAATTATCTTAATTGTACAGTGGCCTAGATTAGATCCTAGGTGGCTTAAGGTGTCATTTTGGTTGGAAAACAAAAGTGATTTTGTACCCTAGACCAATTTACAGAGCGAAATTCCAGCGTTTTATGTGTATAGTATGCAGTGATTTATCAAATACTAAACTTTTAGTACAGTCCCTAAATACAGTAAATTTAAATTCAGTAGTTAATGACAAAATGTAAGATTGATGCTAGAAATAATATAATTGGACATTTGAAACAACATCTAATATATCGTATCATATAATATCAATGCTAGGCAATGTGATGACATGATATTATCAGTTATAAATAAGAACCTTAAGTGGCCTAAGATGCTAAGATGTATCTGTGTGGCAATTTTTGGTTGCTCAATTTCTGATTATATAAGATGAATTTGTGGAAACACGAACAAGCAAACAGACAGACAGTTTGTGTATTATAATAAAATGCAATAGATTAAAGGGGACATGAAATGCTTGAATGCTAATTTACACCACTTAGCCCTGCTCTCAAAATCTGACACAGATGTAACACTATCTGTGAAGCTGGACTTAAGAAATAAGTGTTCAAAGTTAAAGTTTTAAAACATATTCAGCAGCATCATCTGTCAGTATGGAACGTGATGTTCTGTGGTTGGTTTTTGCAGCTAATAGCTAACATAAACATAAGTTTATGTTAGCTAACTAGTGACAGAATCTATAACTCAGAGGAAAATAACAACACTAAAAGTTTAAGGGGATCACATTTGTGCTGTCCCTGGCTGCAACAATGAGTTTATATTAAGAAACTGAGGATATAGTGTCTACTTTCACTGTCCGTGTCTATAGCTGTATATGCCTGTCGTTGTTTGGCTAGCTGCACTCAAATGGCAAAATACAGCCGTATTGTTCGAGTTTGAAAAGCACTTTATAATCAAGAACAGTGTGGAGGAGATGTTTGAGTCACCAGACCGAGTCCACGCTCCAGTTTTTTATCTCAGGCGATGCAATCAGCTAGCAAAGCAAAGAAGACGTTCTCATGATGCAATCAGTGCTATGTTATGCAATAAAATAATCCCTCTTTTCCCAACATGACCAGTTTACTACATAACTGGTTTCTACACATTGGGTTTCACTTTTCTTCTCCTTTAAAATTAAATAATGATGTTATGACTAGTGACATGAGGGAAAAACAAAAGGTCTCCAAAAACTGTGGCATCTCTTCCTAGGAGCTTTCCCCCCCAACATCGACCTATTTTCCCTGCAGATCTGCTGATGGGCCTCCTGATCATGCTTCAGTAAGAAAATTATATATTTGTGGTGTGATTGTCTAGTGGGCTGTTATGTTGTAAATTGTCTGGATTTGCTTGGGAAGAGAGATTATTTTATTGCATTAAATAGCGCTGACAGAGAGTGAAAGTGGATAGTATGTCCTCAGTTTCTTAACATAAAACTCCGTGTTGCAGCCATGGGCAGCAAATGTGATCCCCTTAAAATAATTTAATTCTAGTGCAGTTATTTTCCTCTAAGTTGTCAATTCTGTCAATTTGCAGCAACCAACTAACATGATGCCAACTTCTGTAAATTAGAATATGCTGTTTTTAAAACTTTAACTTTAAACACTTATTTCATAAATCCAGCTTCACAGACAGTGTCACATCTGTGTCAGTCCCTGAGAGCAGGGCTCAGTTATGTAAATCAGCCTTTGTATGTGTAACATTTTAGGTCCTTTTTCAAAACTTTATATTTTAATGGGGCACAAATTAATGACACCTACTTGTGTTAAATGAACTGGATTCAGTATTCTGTTACATACTTTTGTGCTAATGACATGCTCATACAAGAGTATGAGCAAGAGTCTCAGCAAATAAGCAAATGTATACATAGTGAAAGTTTATTTTGATGTTGTATTTGTAGCTTTGCTGTGTTTTTGTTAAATGCAAAAATATTTACATCTTAAAAATGATCAAATGGATTTTATTTTCATTTTTAATCATTCATTTAATAATTTTTGTGCTTATACTATAGCTCATAAAAAACAGACAAATGTTTAGCTTTACTAAGTAGACTGAACAGTCTATAGTAATTCAATTCAATTCAATTTTATTTATATAGCCCCAAATCACAAGAACAGTCACCTCAAGGCGCTTTATATTGTAAGGTAGACCCTATAATAATACATGCAGAGAAACCCCTAATAATCATATGACCCCCTATGAGTAAGCACTTTGGCGACAGTGAGGAGAAAAAACTCCCGTTTAACAGGAAGAAACCTCCGGCAGAACCAGGCTCATGGAGAGGCGGTAATCTGCCGTGACCGGTTGGGGTGAGAGAACGAAGACAGGATAAAAGACATGCTGTGGAAGAGAGACAGAGATTAATAACAAGTATGATTAAATGCAGGGAGGTCTATTAACACATAGTGAGTGAAGATAGCACAGCTGAAGAGCAAAGAAAAAAATCTATAATTTTATTTAGTAAACTGCTCCTTTCTCCTGAAAAAAGTAAAACTGTTTTTGCTAAAGTAGGAACTTATCCTTCAGCACCTTTTGCCTCTTTCTAGCCAAAACAGTCATTATATCAGTCACTGCTGCTCCAACTAATGGTGATAACACTCACATGGGAGGAATGAATTAACTCCAGAGCTGCTAGAAACAAACAGGGAGAGGAGCAGAGCTGCCTCCTCTCTGGTTCCCTCCACCACATGCTGCATTGTCATTTTCAGCAAGGCGATCACAGTAATAGACTTGTAATTGGCTTTAAGTGGATTAAGTGCCAGGCAGCACAGAGCAGTTCTGGCTATTAGTGTGCAGTCCAAACACAACCTGTTGCCCAGGCCATGACTGAGCATGAGGTCTCAGTCTGAACACCAGACATATCTGCTTGCTCTGTGTGTCCCCGATACATACATACTCATTATAAAACACATTGGTCCATTCTATCCTTCTGAAAGAACGGGACACATCCGGGACACTTCTACTTGCCGTTGGTTTATGTAGCAGGTGTGAGAGATTCGGTTGATAGAGGTATTCACAAACTATACACCAAGTAAGATATCAGCATTTCAGAGTGTAGAAAATAAAATTATCTTATGTTGAGAATCTATGTTGTTAATTTACAAACAAATCTTTCTTAGATAGATATTGGAGTTATGTCCTAAAATTGATTTATCAAATATCATTGATTAGTGACTAATATTGTCAGGTTCGCTGATTCAGAGCTGGAGGTTCCTTTTTGTTGGCTGTGTAAAGACAGCACTACAACAAAAATCCTCTTGTCTTCTTGTAACTGCCATAAAAGATGATTGTGGGATCCAAGTCCCTTATGTTGCTGGATGAACAAAAACTCAGACAGAGACGAGACCTCAAAGCTTTGTGAATTTATTACACGCAGCGTGGGAAGCACTCTGTAGCAATTACAGCAGTCAACTTCGAAGCAACATAGTCAGTACATGTCTTATATAGTGTTCAGTACACGCCCATGTCCACGTTGTTTTCTTCATCTTGGCTGTGTAGAAGGTTGCGACCTTCCTCTCTCAGTTTCCTGTCATGCAGGTGGTTTCAGTTCGTTCTCCTATTAAGGTCATGCACGTACAGTTTTATCTTTAAATGTCCAGACAGTCGCATCCTGTTCTCTATTACCACACATGATGCACTCCGCACGACATCCTTTATTTTGCCTATTTCCTGCAAAAACCTTCTTCTACCTAATTTGGATTTACGGCAGGCCTTGTCCTGAGATTAAATATATAACAAAGGTTATATCAGTAAATATGCAATACTGAACTATATAAACAATACTAAGCTAATTAAGCAATATAAATGAAATCAAAATCTGCTTTATAATGGCAAAATCTTTTTAATCTTTTTAACTCTAACAATGATGTAGTCTGAGGTTTAATAAAACTTAAAAATATGCAACATGAGCTAGAAAGGTAAATTGTTCTCCTTTAAAGTAAAAGTATGCCAAATCACTGCAGCCAACACATTTCAAAAACTTTTACTTTGACAGGAAATGTTCTTCTTTTATGTTTTTGCATTGCACTTTTCAAAGTTTTTTAATGCTCGGTGAGTAGTTTGCAAGCGTTTGGAGACCAGTCCGCCTTTTCCATGCAAACTGCTGGTGACCGTGGTAATCTCCAAGGTTTTTGCTGCAGCACCGTACAACTCTTTGTGACTAGTTTCACTGTAGCAGTTGCCGGCTACCTTCAGAAACCCATTAGAGTCACTTAAGGGAATACAAATGTTTTTTCCTCATGACTTGTAGTTGCTAGATGGTCATTTCTAGGCCTGTGTTTCTGAGGCCTTAGGAAATACCTTGACCTTGTTAGCCCATTTAAGCAACCAGCATTAGCCATGGCTAGTGCTGGTTGCTTAGAAGGA
>VUQR01012414.1:0-16239 GCA_015108515.1 Hemichromis elongatus | reverse complement strand
CAGAAATACAGCAAAAAAGGAGGAGGAGTAGGCAGTGAGCAGAGAAATGCTGCGGATATCTAATGTGCTGCAGGCTTGCCTTTGCCATTTTGGGTTAGAGAAGGGATGCAGGAGAAACTATCCTCTGGCATGGTTGAGGCAATCAGCACTTTGGTGGGGTTTTGATGGCTTCCAACAAGAACATCTAACTATAGCAGCAGGCTTGGACTTTTTGCTTAAAGCTACAGAGACCAGCAGTGTAGGTATGGCAGTGATTGAAGGTTAGGGAAGAGGAATATGAGATGTCTATGTTCGAGCTATTAAAAATTCCCACCCAGATTTAAAATTACATTCCAGATTTGCACTTTATACAATAGATTCCCATAGGTTACAATTATAGCCCATTAATTTTTATAAAAAACATGGCTCTGAAATATTCAAACGCAACATCCTGACATTAGAATACCAGCATCAATAACAGAGGCTATATTATCTATATCAGAGATGTTTGTTAGGTGAGCAACATCGTGACTCAAACATATTTAATTAAGTAATCATGAACTGGAGTGCTCCTATTCTGAATGCTGCAGTTTAGTAGATTGCACATTGCCCATGTCTATTGGCTGATTCCTCTGAGAGCATGGAAAGGAGGCCCTGAATATCTCTTAGCCGCACACTCAACATAGGCCAGCGCATAAATCATGGATTCAAGCAGAGCTTCATTGAAATTCATTACCCTTCATATCAGGGGAGCTAACTATTGTGTGGGTCTCCAGTCGGTGAGGACAGAGTAGTGCGCAGTAGGCAGGTTTAATCAGCGACTTGCCATGCTCTCTAAGGTTGCTCAATACCTTTGAATGATGGGTGGTTGTGTACAGAAAGAACTTCTGCAGGAGTGTTAAGCGGGATATGGAGTAAGACAGTGGTGCTGGGTTTCTGCTTCTCTTTGCTTTGCTTCCCCCGTACAGGAAGCCGTGCCTAGGCTGAAGCATTTCTGGCACCAGGCAGCAGGGACAAATGGCTTCATGCTCCAGAGGGTTGTGATACAAAACATTCAGTGGGACACATTTCACATTGCCATGGAGTCACAGCCAAGTAATGAGGAGCAACCCAGATTAAAGACACGGACGCTCCATCCCCCCAGATATATTATGGCATAGCTATGTGCACCAAGAAAACCTTTCACTCACTGCACATAGAGAGTACACTGACAGCAAGGAAAAAGATCTATATGTACTTTTTTTTTTTTCTACGAGCAGAAACACAAAAATAATTTAACTTTTAGTGTCTTTTAAACAATGCTGCAGGTGTTTCTGATTGCGTCTGTTCGATATTGTTCACATATATTTCTATACCTGGGCTGTTCTATTTGAAGGTCAACTCCATTTCTCCACGGCTCAATACGAGCGAGGCAGTTGGTAAGATTCAGTTTCTGCTGAAGGGCACTTAACCGGTGACCCATTTTAAAAAGGGCCCCTCTGCCTCCCTCTGAGCTCCTGTGAGCAGATCAGCTCCAGTACGACTCAATAGAGGCAGAGTTCTCGCCCCACTCCGGAATACCTTACCTAGTTATGTTTCCTCTTATGTAAACCACAGGAGGGCTTCATGCACACCCAGTCAAGAAGAAATAAGCAAGAGTAAACATACTGCCCTGACTCCCTCTTGTTGTGTCATATCATATATTAAGTATTGAATTACAGCTGTTGTTGGCACAGCGGGAGGGCATAGTGCATCTCTTGCCTGTCTCCACTTGGTGTTGAGGACAGCTTCTCATCGATCTGCTGCCTGGCACAGCCCCTGTCACAGATGGACTCTGGCCCAGGAGCTTTTAATTAAAGAGCATGTGAGAACAGCTCCCAGCTGCCATCCCCGTGAAAGTCGACACCTTAGGCCCTCTCACACCTTGCTTGATACAGCAGTGCTAATCAAAGGCGCTTTAGGGAGAACAAAGAGGAGCGCGCAAAATGAAGTCACCTCCACAAAGAAGGACGTATGTCTGAAACACAGCCGCGTGCCACACGCAGTTAGTCAGAGGAGGGAAACGTCTTTCCTACAACGATATATGGAAAGTGGATGGAAATTGGAGCAAATCATGATCAAAACTGGCACTAGCAGGAGGGTACAATCATACTTTGAATTGTATGCAAATGGTTCTGAGAAGCTGGACCCCTGATTCGCTTGGAAGACACTCAGGGTAATGAGGATATTATGATCTCTCAATGCCCTACTCAGGGGCATGGTGGGATAGCACTGATGTCCTGATTTTGTAATATTCAGCTTCACCTTGATTAACCTGCACTTTCCTTGGCTCTTAAATTCTACCAGTGTTTCTGACTCATGCCCCGCAACTATGTGCTGTTTGCGGTAGAGTCGCTCCTGGTTGGTATTATAGGGATTACGGATTGCTATTACAGGTTTTAGCAGCAGGCCATGCCCAGGGCACCCACCTATGGCAGTGGTGAGGAAGGAGACAGTTTCGGTTTCTTTTCCATCGTTGTAGATGGCCAAGTGCCAGATGCCTGAGTCCATATACTGGATAAAGCCTGTGTCATGTGTAGTGATGGGTACTAGGCTTCGCTGCATAGCCACAGGTCCCTCCAGACCACGGATGTCTTGAGCCAGGAGCCGCCGCCCATCCAAAAGCTCCACGAAGTCAAACTGCAGACAGAAACACAGAAAGTGAGAAAGACTGATGGACGGACCGCAGAC
The DNA here is from genome assembly GCA_015108515.1 of Hemichromis elongatus. Lineage (NCBI taxonomy): Eukaryota > Metazoa > Chordata > Actinopteri > Cichliformes > Cichlidae > Hemichromis > Hemichromis elongatus. Next base: position 13,551 of record VUQR01012414.1, on the reverse strand, counting down.
ACACCATTAGAGTGACACATGAGACTTGAGTGCTTTTAGCCCTCTTTATAGTGGAGCATCATTTGGTCTGCATGAATAACTCATCATTCTAGAGGAGCTTGAGTTAAGTCTTGGCACATCGTGGCTGGATGGGTTGAGATAATTTCAGAGTCCGCATATCTTATAAAAGCCTTGTTTGAAAGTATTAAAGTGGAAAAAAAAAAAAGGGAAGCTGGAGGAATTAAAGTAAAGTTAGTGTTTACCAAATAACATCTGCGCCGATTTGGTTCACATCAGCTTTGAGTCAATGAATACCAATGAGACGGCATTTCATTTTCATTTACATAAGGAAGGGAATCTTGACTTATCTGCCACCCTATGTGTAATCAGCCACATTACGAAAACTCCACTCTAGATGATTTTCTTTGAAGCATAAATAGAGGAAACAGGCAACTCTGGACATTAGCGCAAAGAAAATTCATGCTATAAACAATTTTGCTGAACTGCACTTGCATTTATAGAAGTAATCCCAACTGTGTGAAGGAAGTGGCAACGTATGATTAATAACATGACATGTCTCATTCTCGGGTACGCACAGACAGACCGAAAATCTGCCTTTTTTCGCCCCCGTGTCCAGTATTTTTGTGCGAGTCTCAGATGGTATTGAACCTGAAGAAGTTTTCCATAAATCCTTTCTGCAACAAGAAAGCGATTTTTTAATACAATAGAGAAAACCCGCAATTGGTTTGTATCCACGGCACGCTCCTACATGGCTAGATAGATTCTTTTAAACAATATCCCAATTTATATTCTGTGGCAGAAGAAGAATGGGAAGAGGAGCAGAATCATTGTACAATTCAGGCATGATTGGAACTTGTTTCACAAAACATCACATTTACAATACGCCATTGTCTTCTGCAAACAAAACGCAACATTGAGTAACTCGATTTGGCACCGAAAACATTTAAAGAAGCTAAGTCCATCGACCATTTAGACTCTGCACTCACCTGTCATTCAATTAATAAGCGCAGCAGGATACATTTACTGTAAATGCATCAGTGACATGTAAATATTGCCTACCTGTGTGTGTGATGGCGGAAGACCTCTCCTTCCATAGATCCCCACTAAGGCATCTTTACTTAGGGACACATTAAACTTTAGGTACATGGGATGATCAATGAAGACCTGGGATCTCCAGAAGATACCAGGAGGAATCTGCTGTGCGACCTTACGCCCCACGTCAATCTCTCCCATATCTATATAGCTGTCATCTGGGAACAAGCTGTCCAATTTGCCTGCATTGCACACAAAGTAAATCGGTCAAAGAGATCACACCATTAATCCACCATGTGGATGGCAGAGGGACTCAGTCTGCTGAAGCATGATAGTCTGACCATATCACAGATATTCAATCACGCCGCTGACAGCCAGCGAAAAAATATAATGAATGAACCCTCCGACCACTGTCGGCAATTTCAGTCACAATTCGACTAGAGGGGAGAGCACAAAAGTAAGAAAATATGTGTCCTCAAACAAAATATAGTCCTCAAACAAAAAATCCAGTTACTTTTTCAATTGTCCTGTTTTGAGTCTTCTGATATGGCAAATAGAAAAAATGTTCTTGTTAAAAAGAAATGATGATCATGATCATGATAAAAATACATTTCAACAGCAGAGAGCATTATTCGTTTCAGTACAAAAAAAAATGGTATCATAAATGTTTGTTTTTTTTGATTCGGTGCCATCACCGTTTGTCAAAAAAATTGGGGACAAGGGCAACAAAACAAAAGGTGTGAAGCATAAAAACACAATGGCACAAACTATTAAGAAAATAAAATACGGGATTTCATGATCAATGGTTCATTCGGTTATTGAACAATCAGATTCAGAATCAGAACATATATATATATATAATCAAACCATTATCAAATATAAATTATATATATCTATTTGCGCTAAAGCGGAGGTGAACTATCTGGCATGGAGGTGGATTAGCACACAGATGAAACTTCAGCTAAGGCTCTATAAATGCTGAACAATAGATGCAGGTTTTGAAGCAACGTATGCTTCCATTCAGACAATGACCTTTTCATAAAAACGTCTGGCTTATTTCACTTTATTAAAGAGTTTGGGTGCTAAAATATAAAGACGTCGTGAATTTTTAAGTAGCTAAAAATCATTTATTAATGGAAATATGCATTTCTTTAAAACTATAGTAAATGCTCTCCTTAATTCTTAAATGACTAGTCCAAGTTAAAGGGAAGGTACCGGTAATGCCAGAAAGTTGCAAATATGCTCCTGTGCTCTGTGCTTACATTTTAATTAAACTCAATTTTATATATATATCGCACCAAATCTAACCACAGTTGCCTCAAGGTGCTTTTTTTCCTTTTCTTTTTTTTTAATTTCCATGTATGATATAAAAGATAGTTCATATATTTGCCGGGGTATGGGACTGAAAATACTTGATGAAACAGAAATGCTTCAGTACTTTAGTAGTAAGAAGGAAAAGTAATAAAGAGAAAATTGTAATTATAGAAGAGAGGGATTTCTAATGCTACTACCCACTCAGGTATTAGCGCATGCACTGCTAAAAATTGTCCATATGCTCCATAATACAAGTTATTGGACTCTGCGGAAAGGGCAACATCTGTTTGCACATGTAGATGAGCTAATTTCAGCTGTGGAGTCGACTAAAACAGGCATCCATACAAACTACCCCTAGGACACTTAGGGTTACACGTGGCACACCAGATGGAAGTCTTCTCAAAAGTCAATCAGTGGCAGTCGGTTTTATCAGAGTATACAGGACACACTCTCCCTCTCCCGGATTTGGCCTTTGCACAATGCTGCAACACGCAGGCGTATTCTCCACATGTTGGCGTGTGTGCGTATTTATGCAGCACATTAATGGTTTTACTCATCAGGCTGTTTAAATAAATCATATCCCGGGACAAGTGATAATGGGCCTCATGGTTAAATAAATGCTGGTTTCTTCTGCTAGATGAACTACAACAAAATGCTCTGATAGAAAGATGAGAACCAGAAAGAGAGAACGATAGCAAATTTCGACATTGTACAAATCACCTTGATAAAACATTAGATAGCCTAGCATTGTTTCCAGCGAAAGCAGAGCAAACTGAAGCTTATTTAGAAAACTATAGCTATTGATTTCCCATCAGCAATTGGTGCTGTGCAGAGTCTGAGCCCGGTTATAGTCAAGCTAAACACACTTCTGCTGACCAGTAAATGAAAAAGACAACTCCTGGATTCATTTATATGGTAATATCCCTATCTTCTACCCATTGTAGTATGCCAGTGGCAAATCACATGGTTAAATCTGGGCCCATTTGTTCAGGAATGGAACAGAGCAAACTTTTTTGAGTTGAGCAGTTGGTACCGTTGGGTGAGCACATGCTTTCTTTGGCTGCCAGGAAAGGCAGCCCGAGCTAGGAGATGAAAGGCTCACATCCGTTCTGAAGGGGACAGAGTGGCTAATCCCCCTCCAGCCCCTGGATACTCAGTCCCTTAAGCTGCTCCATTTTCTCCCTCCAGGAACAAATAACACTTTCCCACTTACAACAACTTTCACAGGATTACAATGCAGATCTCTCCATGCCATGGAGACAAGTGAACAAAATGTGAAACTGGATGACAAAAAAAAATAAATAATAAACTCACAAGAGCTCTGAAATGTCATCTTTAAAACTTCAAGATTTGAAAACACTTGTTTCTTCCAAATTCGCACATGAGTGTGCGAGACGGAGTCATCGAAACAAGAACGGCTGCATTTAAGCTTATTTACTTACAGCAAATACTATTCAGAACAAAGTATGTGTTTTTAAATACTTATGAAAATTTTTCTTATGAAAAATGTACTTACTGTCATCTTTTCCTTTGCGGTCATGTATTTCCAAGCCTGTGCTGCCTAGTGGTGGCAAGCTCAGGTCTGTAGGAAAAGTTAGGCCACTTATATTGTCTTCTGACAGCTGGTACATCTGTCTCTGCATGGGTTGCAGGTGCCAGTTTAATCCAAAAAGGTGCATGGCTGAAATGTGAAATATAAGACAATCTCAAAGTGTATTCATGTTAAGAACCATTTTAAAGTTGGATTATATCTAAGCTGAAAATTACATTATAATTTATAACCTTAATATTCTCACAGAACTATTATTATTTGCTTTTTTTTTTTCATTTTGCTTAACGTATCAAAGTTTCCAGCTGTAAGACGGGAAGAGGAAGCACACAAAATAAGGAACAATAGATGGTTTAATGGTTAACAGGCTTTTCGCAAAATGCTGAGTAGTAAGATCACAAGATGAATGCTGTCTTGACCCCATGGGACAACATCTGGCTCACCACACCAACATCGGAGTACCGTTTTTTCCAAGCACATTACCGTTACAGTCCCCCCCTGCAAAACTAGGGGACGGTAAGGACAAAAAAAAAAAAAAACAAATCAGCAGGGAGACACCAGGGGTGTTTCAATGTGAACAGACTGAATGAAGCACACACATATTTTACAAGGTCGACAAAAGAAATGTCCTTTGGAACAATGGCAGCAGGGCGCAGGACAGACGGAGGAGGGGCCGACCATGACAGATCACCAATAAAAGAATGGACAAGGCGAGCTTAGCAAGGCAAAAGCCAATATGGAAGTAAACAGTCAGCAGAAAAGGCCAAGAAACTCGATATAGCTGTTTTATTGTTTAGCCGGTTCTCTTAAGCTCCTCAAGGATATAATAACGCAATTAAATTATGAGGTGAGAAATTAACTGACAGTTTTACAGCACAATCTTATGTGTACAACGCTCTTTTCTTCATTATTGTTTCCCCTTTATAAGAGCGCAGGCTCACGTCCATAAGCATCCCAGGACTGTTCATACAAAACAGATACTTGACATTAAAATTTGGTCATAAATCATAATTTTTTTTTATGTATGACTTTTTTAAGAGGAGGTTTTCCACAGTCTTGAATGACATCATCGGATATCTAGGTCTAGGTAACGTGCCAATTAACACAAGATCACAAAACAAAAGCCAAACAGATTTCTTGTAATATTTTTGCTGGGGAGAATTTTGGTAGTCATATTATATAAGTTTACAGCAAGAACTAAGAATAACAATGACTGTGACGGAAATTCAATGTCTTAATTTACTGTATTTACTCAGAAAAAAAAAAAAATCAGAATAACGAGACTAATGTTTGTACTAGTCTGGATTTTGCTTACAACTAACTTTATTTACCAATTTTCTTAACTGCCCGGTTAGATAAGTGTTACCAGGGGGCTGGAGCCTATCCCATCTGACATAGGTCAAGAGATGTTGGTACTCCCTGGACAGGTGACCAGTCCATCACAGTGAGACAGACAAACACGTCTTTGGACCGCGGGAGGAAAACAGAGCACTTTAAGGAAAGCCATGCTGGCACAGGGATCGGGACGGTTGGACCCAGAATCTACTTGCTGCCAGATGAAAGTGGTTACCACCAGAGGTGTGGACTCGAGTCACATGACTTGGACTCGAGTCATTAATTTTATGACTTCAGACTTGACTTGTACTAAGTGACTTCACTTGAGGATAAAGACTTGAGACTTACTTGAGAATTGCAATGCAATGACTTGGTCCCACCTCTGGTTACCACTGAACTATTACATACACAAAAGTATTATTATTATTATTATTATTATCATTATCATTATTATTATTAACAATAACAATATATTGGGAGAAGACATTATTTGAAAAGGGTCCTTTACAACTGTACAGTTCATGCATTAGCTCCTTAGACTAAGGTCAGAAACCCTCAGAAAACAAAGGAGTAGAAGGCTGGGATTGATTATTAATGTAATAACAAAGCAGACCAATGTTTCAACATGACCGTGTCTTCATCAGAGTGAAAACAAAAGGGTTTTAGACACAAATCCCCTGGTTTGCATCATTAAGCAACTGGCATTATTATTAAATCTTGAACTGCATGCGCATGATGTATTTAAGAGTCCTTAATAATTTCATTCGGCACACTCGTTAAACAGTACCAAATGCTTCCTAAAATATTTGCAGTGGTGTGGTTATTAGGGAAACCACAACACAAACATTCCCTAACATGATAAAAGTTCATCTTCAATACCAGCATCTGTTCCGTGCATGCCCAGTGCTCGTGGAAGTGACTGTGTCCGTGGAAGGCAACCATAGAAGAGACAGATGGCTTTATTTGCCATTTTGTAAGTTCCAGAATGACATTCCTTTTGATTTGTAGCTCAGTACTGACTGGCGAAATGGAAAGAGTCAGTGTACGTTGCTGAACAATCACAAAGTCACCAGGCACAATGTCGTTCCAAGTATCCTAGTAATCACGTCTTTGTGAGCTCCGTTCTTCATCCCATCTGTCCCTGAGGCCCCTAATGGAAAATGGTTAAAGAGCCTCTCTCTCCCATCCTTAAAGATTTACTTCAGCGCCTTCGTGGTATCTATGATATGCAGCGCACTGGACCCGAGCCAGAGGAGAGGCCTCCTAATTTTGTTTTGCTTGCCTTTCAAACTTTGCAAACACTGTGCAAAGATAGTAATATGGCTGCTGCAACTGGCTGCAAACTGAAGACAGGTAGTAGGAATAACAAGGCACTTCTAACATGATAGCCACTGGCACTGACACGCTGTGTCCTCATTTCAATGATGCCACTGACCTGTCAAGAGTGTTGTGCTTTATCGGACTGTCCATTTTGTCCTGAGCACATGTTGTGCCCTCCTTTCACTTATCACTTATCGGGAAGTTGAGTCACGCCATGTGCCAATTAGGAAGCAGAGGTTCTGTAGTAGAAGACTTCTCAGCCAATCTGAGGAAGTCAAACCTCGTTTCTATGAACTCTTCTGTCCTCTGATCACAGCACTTTCCATTTAGCGCACAGTTCAAAGGATGCTATACTGAGAAGAATTACTTTTTCATACTACTGGGCAAAAATCATTAAATACTGTGAGCATCTAAAAAAAAAAACCAAACAAACTATCATGCAGTGTTTCAGTGAAGCGCGGTGTAGTGTGCAATCTCAGATACCCCGGACTGAAAAATGTTTCAGCCATCTGGCCGATCAATCTCTACGTGTCCAGGAGGAGCCTTTGGTGATTCATGTCTTACCTAAATATATTTACACCTTTCAATGGTCTTTGAGCAAGATCATGGTGGCTGCTGGGGATCATTTTAATTACAAAAATTGCAATTTTTAGGTGTATCCCTGAAGCAAATAAATAAAACAAAGCCTAGAAGCCACATCAGAGTGTTTAATCAACTAAGCCCCATTGCTTCACACAAGCTATACTTGCATCACCTCTTAAAGGAATATACAAAATATATCTTCTGGCATTATTTAATATTGAAACCTGATGTATTGCTGCTTTAAGATTTTTACTCTGGTCACGCTCCCCACCCTTTATTGTCAGTGCATCATAATCTTGCTAATCTATTAAGAGGACTCATCTTTAATCCATGTGGTGATACTGGACTAATTATAAAAGAAACAAATGACAAGAAACTAACGACAAATGAAAAATTGATTAATTTCAATGTGCTACAACGCTTGTGTTTTTAGTGAATGGTCAACTGACCGAATACATTTATGACTAAAGACCAATTTCAGCGTTGCTTAATTCAGTGCAGATTTTTACAGGGAAAAAAACCTCTTAATGCTAACTGTGCCAGCTTGAACGGAAAAAAGACATGACATCAAAGCTTCCATCCAATTTGAGTGTCTGACGGAAAGACGAAATTACCAAAAAGCTACGACGCTGAGCTAAAACCTGCAAAAAATTCATATTTATCCTTTTTTTCTGATATTTTGGTTTATAATCATGTTTACTTCCAATTTTTTTTCTTTGAATTTAAACACAATCTGTCTTTTTCTCTATACCTGTGTTAGTATAACAGAAAAGTACATATTATGTAGTTGTATATGCAATAACTAATTGATACTTCGTCGGACAAAGAAAACAATAGTAAGAAAGAAGAAAACAATAGCATATTCAAATATTACTGTAGCACATAGAAGGCTTAGCCAGGGCAAGCAGGTGTTCATCAATGCACATAAATATAGGACTTTAAATCTATATTGTGTATTCTAGGATTAAATAAAGTAGGGGTCTCGATGAAGGAAAAAATATTTTTTTGCCGTGGGAAATAATAATTCTCTATTAAAGTAATTGATTACTAGGATATTGTGAGGTATTGAAAGGCATAGAAACAAGTATAACCAGGGCTTCAGAGACTTTTACTGGGTTGGAAGATTGTAAAGTCGAAAAAATAGATGGAGCCCAGCCTAATTGTCCTTGGTTAGATACCCAAGGTGAATGGAGGGGAACACAAGAAGATACTGATGGGAAAAAAAAGGGAAATATATAAAAATGTGCTAATGAGAAAGCAACCACTGAGACAATGTGGTGGCACCTTAAACTCCCAACCAACCTTTTTGCACTTTAAAACGTTCCAATTTTCACAGCCATGAAAAAAAATAAAACTGTGCTACGTGTCAAAACATCTGTCATGAGGCATGACTGAGGTCATTAGACATCTCACCCAGAGTTCCCAATTACAGACCTCAATAATTAATTGCACTTGAAATTAAATGTATTTTCTCATCAAGCTTTTAATTAAATATGGTCCCACGTTCTTGATTTGAAATTCTGATCTTAGGGTGAGGCTTGGTCTCCAACATGTTTACTTGTGGTGCATTGAGAGATGGTCGGAGCTTTGCAGGCTATAATTACAGAGTCTGATTAAGCACCATCAGACTGATGGGGATCTTTGGCTTTTGGCCAGGTCACAAGCAGGAGACACAAATTGTATTTCTACTTTAACAGCCAAATCACGCTGGTGATGCCAAAAGAAAACCAAACTAAAGTTGGTCCTGTTAAATTGCCGACCAATTTAAAATAAGCAGATCTAAATAACATGAGCAGCAATCAGTTTGTTTTTTTTGGGTTTTTTTTACACCAACATGGTTCAGTTTAAATGGTTCTGGTAACCAAAATTAATGATCACATTTTAGTTTGCGTGTTCTTAAAGAGAAGGATTAATGACAGCCTTTGTGATTGTTACTTCCTAATGCTTATCTGCAACAAATAACCTTCATAAAATGTCTCTCCCTTGTGACACCAAGCAGAACAATCAAGATTTTTTTCATCAACTTCATGCTAATGAACAGCATTCTTGCCATCCCTCACAATGAATTATTTCTTTCTCTATTTGAGACTAAATTCAACAGTGTAGCCATCTGTATATTAAGCAGAAATTAACAGTAAACCACACGTACGTAATATGGTAAAATAAATTAAATGGCAATGTGTATCAACTCCTCTTTTTATTTGTGAGTTAGAGTAATCTTTCATTACTTAATTACAAAAGCTGTTGCTTGCTTTTCAGTATAATCAGCAGACTGTTGGAAGTATCTGCTAATCAAGGCAACGACAATATTTCAATTCACAATGCAAACACAACTTTTTGAGAAATTTTAAATGACTTCTCACCACAATACAGAACTGCTGACACATACTTTCAAACATGATCTTTTCTCCTTAGTCCGGTCTTGTTCATGAACCCCGAACGTAGCCCAGTTTATAGTAATAACTCAGTCAACCTGTAGGTTGCTTAATTCAGACTGAACTCCAAACATGTTGTTAGTGAGTTTAAATGTACCAAAATTTAGAAGAAACCAACATCACATTATAGGCATTTAATTTATCCACAGTCCTCCCGTTTACCAATCCTTATTCAACCTAAGAACAAAGACATTAGATTTATACATTATAGTTAGATAACCATGAATTCCCACACAGGCTTTGTTTAACCTCTTTCCAGTTATAAAAACATTTGCTCTCCTCTAGATAATCTCCATATGTTAAGATGTGGCCCGTGAAATCGTTGGGAATGAGTGTTTTAAACATCAGGAAGTTGCTTTCCGACAGTCTGAAGCTGACCTGGGATTGCTTGATTGATTGCTTACAGTGAATATTTACAACTAAAACGCTGTGTAAACGCTTCTAGTGCATATAGAACACAGAAATGAAAACTGTGTGGCCGGATATGAATATCAAACCCTTAGGGGAGGACAGCAGTCAAAATGAGCAGAAATGATTTAATAGCAAAACTTATCTGATAGTCCTTACCCAGCTGGGACCTGAGAATGCTGTTTAGGGAATCTTAAATGAAATAAGATGAATATTCTAAATGTGCGGTCCTCTCTCGTGTGATGGCTGATGTCTTATTAATTTATTTCACATCCAGGCTATTCACAAGAGCAAGACATTGGATTGCCTATCTGCAGATTCAGTCAGTCCAATCTATGAATGATAATGTTTCTTCAGACGAGTTGTGTGGGCAAAGAGTCAATCTGTGAGTCCCTATATAACCATGCTTATATAAGGTGCAGAGGGCAGATTCAACGCCATTAAAATGGATGATAGAAGGATATGATAAAGTATGTATTCATCCTATGTCTGCATTCGAGTGAGGGGTGGGGCTTGGAGGCGATCGACAGAGGTGTGTAAGAGCGTCAGGGGTGACTCACCGATGAAGTAGGCTAACAGGAACAGCAGTGTTACTGAGATGAGGATGGCACTGAGAGCAGCACATTTCCAGTTGCAGTGCTTATAGGGTTTCTTCAGGCTGAAGGCAGGTCGAGAGAAGGTGTTTCGAGGCAATGGTCGTGGAGGAGGCGAGTAAACTGTGCTGGAGGTCAAAGGGTATCCCGGTGAAGTTGTGCAATACATTGGCGATGTTCCACCTGGTTTGAATAGGAAGTGCCTGGGAAGATACATTTACCTGTTAGTTTTAACAGAAACACTAGGTGCTCATTACCATAATGTTCTAGGTTATGGTCTATCCAGGTACAGCCCTTTCTAGTGGTAAGTAATACCAAGCACATTCAGTAGTGTTACCATAGTCATGCTAGATTAGTGAGAAAGCTAAGGCATATCGGGTTGAAACAGCTAAAACTGTGACTCTATATTAAGTCTCTTTCAGAGGACGAATGACCACAGCTGGCTCTTGTTTATATATTCCATCTGTTGCAAGAGGAGTAATTCCCCGTAACCACGTGTCAAGGCTATGCAGAGGAGAGATACATTATATAAGGTCTCAGCGAGGAGTCGAGCAGATTTATTCGCCCTTGAAGAACATGGCTGGCTATCTCGGAAAACGTGTAGAGCTACATGTCCAAGTGCCGAATGATCAGCCCATCAGAGAGCCAGTGGCAGCGGCACTGTTGTCAAGGCCATTTTACTGACAAGCATACAAGAAGCTCTCGAGCAACAGTGACATGAGCGTGATTGAATGTCATATTACAATGTATGATGTGGAAAGTCACTGAGACTATATTTTATTTATACACATCAGGACAAATCTCTCACGTGTCCTATTCAAGCAACAGGAGACAGCATGGGCAACGGTGTTCCACACAGCGGTCGTGTTTACCATTATACAAAAGAAATACAATCCAACAATGTTACTTGATGCAAATTGTTAGTTGCATTAAACAGGGAAGGGACAAATACAGCAAGGATTGTAACACTGCAGGAGATGTACACAGATGATTGACAGTGTTTCAAAACAGAGGATGCTCGATGGAAAATAGTGCAGGCATCTATTGTTTTCATGGCAAAGCAGATCTTGACAGTAGTCTGAGCCGGATAGCAAACATGCAACATACCCGTCGTTGTACGAGGCATCATGGCGTGCTGATGCCAGAATGTCCATCTCAATGAGGTTGTCCTGTAAAGTCTCTAGGAATGTCTGCTTTGCTATGTTTCTACACACAGGTGGAAAGATGGATATGAAGCGAGTGTGAGACGTGCGTGCAAGAAATACAGAAAGGCCAATACAACTTGTGATCACCGAGCAACATCAACAACTGACAAATGGAGATCAAGATGGACAGTATGGGACAAAACAAAAAAACAAGGCCCTTATGGAACTACTTCTACAAAGGTGTGACACAAATAACATCTACCTCTCTTATGCCCCTCATTTGGACACTGCCATACCTTGTTTTGTACGAGCCCTGCCCTTCTCTGCAAGCGTCTTGCTCTTCTCTGATAAACATTAGCGTATTCTGGCTCCTTTAAGGTCGTGATTGGAAGAAAACAATGCATCACTTACAAATATGAACCTTAAAGTTTATTTCACAAAAAGTCGAATAAGAATCATCACTGAGGTTTCATCGCCTCTATACTGATTGGTATCCTTAACTGCTACTTTTTTCTTTCCATTTATTGGTTGCTACATGTCTTAAAAAACATTTTCAGTAAAAACTCCCCCCCCCCATGAGAGCTCTGTTCCATAAGGAAATACAGCAGCAATGCAATGGAGAAATGAACTGTCCACATGCGATGGGCAGGCTGAACACGTTGCATGGTACAAGAGAAAAGCTTTGTTTTTGATCCCAGTCCCCTCTGTGGCCAGCAGTAAAATCTGTTCACAGTCTTTCAAGCTTGTGTTCTAGGGAAGAATGCTACTTTTAACGAAGAAAGAAATACTCTGCGGAAACTTGGCAGAAAAGAAAATAGTGAAGCTGGACAGGACCAACCAACTGCTGGCATTTTTCCAGTTCTAAAGCACGGCAGAAATATACCAGTGCTACATTTATCGGTGCAATTAAATGTGACAAGAGAGGGCCATTTTAATGCTATTAACTTAGTAAAAGTGATATTTAATATTGCAGGGTCCATGCGGATAATGCTAATGGTTTCGGTTTCCTTACTGGAACTTTGCTAGGTGTCATTTTTTTCCTTAGATGCGATAGGTTATACAGACTCGATTCTGTATGTGATTTGAGCAGCACTCTAGCCTCTCCTCACCATCTGTTTTCTGTTCCACAGGGAATACCTGCACAGGATTAACTGGAGCTGGATGATGTGTAATCATTCATTATACAACTAACTGTCCTTCTACCAGCTGAAATTGATTCTCATTTTCCTGTTGACTGAAGCGTCTCACAAAAACTGAAGGAAGAGACAATAAGTCTGTTCAAGACTGGTTTCTTAGCCACGCCAAATTACCTATTAGCTATTCTTCTGTCAACAGCTATTTAATTTATGGCAATGTATTTTATCACACAGACCAATGGTTTTTAATAACTTCTGAATATATAAAAAATATTGGCAACATTTAAACTGAGGATGCTGTTATATAATATTTTCCAAAAAATAAAAAAAAGAAGAAATAAACCACGGGATTCAAACCTTGGCTTTTGCACATAAAGCTATGCAGCTAAGAACAAATAGTTGCTTCAGAAAAATGTTCAGAGCAAGAAATGGACAGATTTGCCATATAAATCTCTTCTCTCAGCTACTCATGGTCTACTCACAGAATTTGAGCTGATCAACCAAATTATAATAAGCCTGAACAGTACTTGTCTAACAGCTCGTCTAACAAGATCGATATCGATCATTATTATCATTATTATATATACATACATATATATATATACACACATATATATATATATATATACACATATATATATATATATATACACACATATATATATATATATACACACATATATATATATATATACACACATA
>VUQR01012413.1:45006-56381 GCA_015108515.1 Hemichromis elongatus | reverse complement strand
TAAATACCGAGAAAACCCAACAATCATATGACCCCCTATGATCAAGCACTTTGGCGACAGTGGGAAGGAAAAACTCCCTTTTAACAGGAAGAAACCTCCGGCAGAACCAGGCTCAGGGAGGGGCGGGGCCATCTGCTGCGTCCGGTTGGGGTGAGAGAAGAAAAGAACGGGATAAAGACATGCTGTGGAAGAGAGACAGAGATTAGTAGCAGGTACAATTCAATGCAGAGAGGTCTATTAACACAGTGATTGAGAAAGGTGACTGGAAAGGAAAAACTCAATGCATCATGGGAATCCCCCGGCAGCCTACGTCTATTGCAGCATAACTAAGGGAGGATTCAGGGTCACCTGGTCCAGCCCTAACTATATGATTTGGCAAAAAGGAAAGTTTTAAGTCTAGTCTTAAAAGTAGAGATAGCGTCTGTCTCCCAAATCCAAACTGGAAGCTGGTTCCATAGAAGAGGGGCCTGAAAACAGAAGGCTCTGCCTCCCATTCTACTTTTAAATACTCTAGAAACAACAAGTAAGCCTCCAGCCAGTCAAGCCCTCCATGCATCTTCTCTGTGGTCTTTGTCTTTTCCCGCTACCTAAAAGCTCCATTTTCATCACCTTTTGTCCAGTATAGCCTCCATCCCTCCTCTGCAAGTCCAAAGCATCTCAACTTCCTTCTCTGACTTTGTCTTCAGTGGGACCTGATATAAACTAAGCTTCTTCTTTAAACGGAAAGTTGTTACTTTGTTACATAGTTATCGCGTTCTGATAAGGAAATGTGTTTATTTTAAACCATAACTCAATACAGGAAACTGTGATTAACAAAGTATAAAACACTGTTGTGCAAAATAAAGTGTACGGTTCTTGGGAGGTTCTTAAAAGTCTCCTGTCACGGGCTGTAGTTTCTCCTTCCTGATAAAAGAAGCTAGTTTAAGGAGAACTGTATAATTACAATATTCCAAAATGGATTTCATCGATCCTTTGTTTAATGATCTAAAAAACCTGGCTTTTGTGTTTTACAGTAAAATAGAGAATATACTGAAATTTTGGTTCTATGCATGTAGAAGATGATAATCATATTGATTATGATCGAAGATATATTTCAGAAAATTTTTCAGTTCCTTATGCCATTTTTTTTTTATCCATGTATGAGCAGCAGGCACCCCATGTTTCAGCTTTAGACGACAGGGATAGTTCTCATCCTTAGTCCGGTGTATAACCGCTCATGTCACAGCATATTTTAATCCAAGGATAGTAAATAGAATAGTTGGTTATGGGTTTGTTACTAAGTGAAGTGCATACTGTTGTTGTTTTTTATCTATGTGTATTTATTTATTTATTTTACAACTCTGCGATGTAGCAAAAATATGCATGTCATTATCTAAGATCCCTGACTGCTGTTTTCCACACGACGCATCACATCGGTGAAGTCCTAATATCCAATAGCACTGCACTGACACGTCCTGTTACTCTGTGTTCTTGAGTGCAATATCTACATAAAAATGTTAAGTAAATTATTTTTGCATCATTGCTAAAAAAAAAGCATCTATGACAGAGATCTGGCATTATTGGAATTACATGCTTGATTTTCACTGCTGCACCGACAGGAGACACCTAAATCCATTTGCACTGTCTAGAGATGTATGTCGCCGTGTGTCTTTTCAGAGTGAGAGCGCCATTGTGAAGGAGAGGGAACTGTCCCTGGAGCTTGCCAGAATCCGTGATGAAGTGGGTAAGTGGGATACGGCGTTACAGTTATGGCACCACAGGGAGGAGAGAAAGCAGTGAGTCACTCATCGCTCACAACCCATGATGTATTACCCAGCGTTTGACCACGAGCAGCAGGAAGAACAAGTAGCCCATGGGAATTCACTTTGCAGACAGCACTCTAGATTCAGTCCTAGACTCAACATTAAATACCAGACACACACCTTACAGGAAAAAAATAAGAACTTTATAGATTTACCCTTTTTACTTTTAAAACTACCTTTTTCAAGTGTATCCCTTGTGACATTGTGATACCATAAGAGTAAAAATATAAGAAAAACTGAGACTGTGTAGAGTCGAAATAACTTGCCTGTCTTTTTGGGATGTCTTTTCTATTCTGTCTCTATTCCAGCCGTCAGTGTTGCACACTGGGAGCAGTTGCAGCAGGAGAAGGAGGAACTGGAGCGACGTTTTGAGTCTGAGCTGCAGGGATTGCGGGCTCAGCAGCAGAAGGAGCTGGGAGCGCTGGAGGAGCGGCTGAAAGCACAGCACGTGGATGAGACAAAGAGTCTGCAGGACCTGCAGCGAGCTGAGCTGGAAGAGCTACGCTGCAAACAGCAGGAGCAGGTCTGTGCTGTGCAGCCAGGATGTGAACTGTCATGTTTATCCACATCTTATATGAGACGTGAGAATGCAATTTCACTAAAAACACTAGTTTATCTAAAAAAAAAAAAAAAGTAAGTCACAGCAGTTATTTTTATCTATGGCTCTCACAGCATTTGGATTTTCTAAAAAAAAATTAGTTATTATTAACAGGAATAATTATTAAATCATGGTGTCTATACATGCATGTATGTGAACAGCGGGTAGCACTGATGAGTTATTTTTGTCATTGTTGCCTGCAGCTTGAGGAGATGAGTCAGAACAATGAGGCGTCCTTGATGGAGATGGAGACGGCTCACAATGATACACTGGCCACTCTGCAAGAGGAGCATGCCAGGACTGTGAAGAGTAAGCACCCCATTTAAAACCTGTTGCCACCTTGCACTGAATCACTGCAGGTCGAGAGAGTTGATGGGTGTGTGTTTTTCGTGTCAGATTTGAAGATGGCCCATGAACAACAGAGGAAGTCTTTGGAAGAAGAGTTTGAAAAGATCAGACTGTCACTGCAGGTTAACAGTTCGCCTTTAAAAATTCATAGTATAACATGGTTTATAGTTTAAGTCATTAACAGTTTAATATCCATGATCATCAGGATCAGGTGGACACACTGACATTTCAGAACCGTAGTCTCAGAGACCGAGCAAAGCGGTTTGAAGAAGCTCTCCGCAGGAGCACAGATGAGCAGATCGTGGTAAGTGCTTCACGATACACTGCTTACTGCTCACGTGACAGTAGCAGCATTAACAGCAAAAAACTTGTCAGTTGGTTTCACAGCTTAGTGGTATTTTTTTTATTTTTTTAAAGGATGCTTTGGCTCCCTATAAACACATTGAGGAGGACTTGAAGAGTCTCAAAGAAGTTCTGGAGATGAAAAATCAACAAATCCATCAGCAGGAGATGAAGATTTCAGAACTGGAGAAAATAGTAGGTTTCAAGTTTTTGCCAAGAAGATCTGGAGAATGTTTCAAACTATCAAATGCATTAAAACCTGTTTTGAGGAAAACATCTTTTAAGTCAGTAAGATTTATGGCAGCTTGCTGAGATTTATGAATGATTTCATTAGTTATATAGTGTATCACTACTGCAGCCTTCCCATTTACCTCCCACCTTCTTTCATTAGCACAAATGTTTCCTTTTAAAACTAAATCATTTACTGCACCACTGTTCCACAAGTATTTTAGTGTGGTGTACCTTGTTACCTGTGTTTTTTGAGCAGGCTGCAAAGAATGTGTTCCTGGAGGAGAAACTTCAAGTGTTACAACAGCAGAATGAGGACCTGAAGGAACAAATAGACAAGAATCTCGCTGTGTCCAGGTCAGAGAAAACCCATAATGGTGCTCCTGGTCCAAGTTCCAACCAGGAGATGTAAATGGGCTTGGAAGTGTTACAGTTTTCAGGATATATCATCTATGTTATACAGAATATTTTTGTTTATGGAGGACAGTTAATCCATCCATCCTCTTCGTCCTATCCCATCAGTTTTTGGGCGAGAGGCAGGGTACACTCTGGACAGGCCATCAGTCTGTCGCAGGGCTAACACACAGAGACAAATAACCATGCACACTCACATTAACACCTATGGGCAGTTTCCAGAAATTGGAAATTTGAGTTTCCAATTAACCTATCTGCACTAACTGCATGTCTTTGGATTGTGGGAGAAAGCCGGAGTACCCGGAGAGAACCCCCACGCAAACACGGGGAGAACATGTAAACTCTACACATCATTAATGTTTAGAAAATATTGCACAATGGAACCTACAATAATGAAACCCATAATTCTCAATGCAGAAATTTTATACTTTCAGTTAAAACCTTAATATATGCAGTCCTGTGAAAAAGTAAGTACTGTAAACCCCATCATTTAATACTTTATAGAACCACCACTGGCATCAGTAACTTGGAATAATTGTTTTGTGCATAACGTTATCAGTCTTTTGCATCATCTAGATAATCACAGCGCCGAGTATTATCCCTGAGTGACCCTTCCTTAAGAGAGCAGTGCATAAACGAATGCTGGTAAACCTCAGTGAACTGAAGCAACACTGTGTAGAAAGGGAAAATTCATCTTAATGATTCAGATGGGCCACTGCTTGATTCAGTGTCAACACTGAGTCAAACAGTGGCCCAACACTGGAACTCCTTGACAGCCATTCTGTTGCAGATTTGCTGCAGTGCTTGGGAGCATTGTCCCGTTGCCTGACTCAATTTCGATAAAGCTTGTTTGGCTGTCAGACAGATGGCCTCACACTGTAGAGTACTTTGGTATAAGAGGAGTTCACAGTCACCTCAATGAGAGCAAGGTGCCTGGGTCATGTGGCTAGAAAAATAAGCAGAAGTTAAACTGTGCTGCCGTCCTTTTTTTTTAGAGAAAAAGTTTGCTCGTGGCAATCTTTCCAAACAAACCATACTTGATCAGTCTTTTTTTCCTTGTGCTGTGATGACCTTTAACAGTTAACATGCAAAAACCAACAAGAAAATATACACTTGACCAAACACGTCTACCTTTTCCTTGCCTCCCTTCCACTTTAGGCAACTCTCTGAAGAGAATGCTAATCTGCAAGTGAACGTTGAGAAGGAGAGCAATGAGAAGAAGCGCCTTAGTCGCACCAATGAGGAGCTGCTGTGGCGGCTACAGACCGGCGAGCTGAGTCCTCGCATGTCTCCCAGCTCCTCCCCTATCCATCGGCCACCCTCTGGACAATGCTCTCCTGCCCGCCCGCACTCGTACCACCAGTGATGCTCTTCTGGAAATTCTAATCACCAGATGCTTTTTGCTGGAATCAGAAGGCCTCATTTGTTTTAAACCTCTAGGGTGAATGTTTCTCTCAATCAGAAGAGGAATGGATGTTACACTATATAGTCAATCAAACGCAAATAGGTCTATTTGTTGGAAAAATCCCCTTGCCTATGTGATGCATTTCCAAAGTTTGAACCCCACTGACCTAACCAATTGTACTGATCGTGACACCTATTACTAAAAGAAGGAATTCTCTGCCCTCAGATTTTCTTAGTCCACATGAACGTCCCACACAACAGATGCACTGAAAAACTCCCACAGATTGTAGATTGATGGGAGAGCAGAATGAAAATCACGGTGCCTCATTTCCATGTATTTCGCCTGCATCTCCATCTTCTCATCCAGCGCTCAGGATGATGGATGTACAAGACATGATGATAATCAAAAGTGCAACAACAAACACAAAAAGCGCCTTTTGCCATCCATTCTCTCCCACCAGCAGCATCCACCAGAACAAGGAAATTTTATTTTGTGAGTAAAATCACAAGACTACCTACAGTATTACTCTCAAAGTTCAGATTCTTCTCTGGGGCTTATTATCCTTTTCATTCTGAAATATTGTAGGAGTTTTTGACTGACTATCAAGCCATTTAACCTCAATCATCCATGCTACTTTCTTACATGCGTATTAGTGTGGCTAACGTGTGGCTACAACAACAACCCAACTTATCTTCTGAACTGCCAACACAGTCAACAGTTTTCCTGACCATACTTTGTAAAATCTGTACATGTATTGCTCTCTTTAAAGCATGACCTGTCTTCCAGTTATAATTAACTATATTTTAGGATTGCCTACAGTGTGATGAAGTGGCACAGAAGGGCAATGGAGCATCGCGATTTAAAAGGAATTTCTTATTAAATTGAACAGGATTCATTAAAGGTAAAACATTGCGTTATACATTTCACATTAGGTGAGTTGATGCCCTTCACCCTTCAGATGAATTAATATAATAGACTGCTTAAAAAGTTAATACTTGATCGTAACAGTATAAAGCAAAGTCGGTTAAACGTCAAGAATATTAGTCTGTGCGGTTAGGAAGCAAAAAATAGTTGCTAAGCAGTTTGTAGATCTTTGCTTACTCCTTATCCTTTCAAAATTATTTTTTGCTCCAAGAGTGTGGAGAAGACCCCGGATTGGGGGGGGGTATCTGCTCCTGTTTGCCTTTGTGCAGATTACTAGAAAAGCCATAGAAAATGACCTCCAGTATGCCATTGGTGTTCATGTTTCTGACCAAACTGTCAAAAATGGACTAAACAAGCACAATGTTCTCACATTCTTCTGTGACCTGCGCTCAAAGCCCGGCAACACAAAGCCCGATTTTATCCAAGAACACCAGAACTGGCAGGTCTCCTGCTGATGACCCACTCTTTTCACAGATGAGAGCAGTTTCACACTGAGTGTACGAGACACAGGAAGAAGTCTAGAGACACCGTGGGGAGCGTTATGCTGCCTGTAACATCATCCAGCATGACTGGGTTGACAGTAGGTGAGTGATGGCCTGGTGAGCCAGAATTGCACAGGTCCTGCAAAAAGACATATCAAGACTATCTTGTGACAGTATGTTCTGGCTCCTTCTGGCTTGAAGGGTTCTGGCTCCGCCTGTTCTTCCTTGCACTAAGGAGCAGATACTGGTTTTGCTGCTGGGTTGATGCCCGTGCTTCAGCCGCTGTTCTCTCTTCATTTGACCCCCCTTTCCTCACCCCTCTGGTGCCATCCTGGAGGAACTGGGCTACCTGTGCAGGTACAGTCTCGTGCTACCAGTAGTAACAGTGACGCAAGCAGAGAGCAAAACTAGAGAAAATGACTAGGGATAAGAGAAGAGCAGTCGTCTACGATCACCACATGCAAAACCATTCAGTGTTTGGGGGATCTTCTGGACAGAGTAACTCTTGACGTCTAGCTCAATTTGTGGTATACTGTGATGATCAAGCATTTCCTTCATTTTTTTTGAGCAGTTTATAAACATGTCTTACAAAGTGCAAATGAAGACTATGTAGAAACCACCAAAGAGGAAAACATTGAATACAGCAGTTCATTAAGTACTGTAACTGTCATATGGTTGGACTTAATTACTCCCGAATCAGCCAAAAATGGTGCAGACAGATGGTGCAAACATTTATCTGTTGCATTGTAAGACTATCCTGTCAGGGCTCTGGCAGCTAGCTGAAACTGTTCTTTGTTGATGATTATTATTATTTTGCGTGTTTCTGCGTGTTTTCACCACAGAAATCTTTATAGAGAATGAATTGTAACCGCAATTGACAAAAATTCCCAAACTGACTACATTTCATCAACAAAAGCACGAGAGTCTGATTGCAATGTTACCTCATTTCTCATTGTAGAGAATAATCTCAGGTCTTGAGGAGAATTAAGAGTCATCAGAAGGAAGCAACTGCCTTTTTTTGTATTGTATTTTTTTCCTGTTTACATCACCACCTGTCTCAACATGTCTGTTTTGCCAGATAACATTTCTAAAAATTTTATTTGGATGTAAGCGTTCTGTAAAAAAAAACTATTTTAAAGAGCGTAACACAGTCAGGAAAACACATAAGAATGAAGTAAAATGTGATTTTATCACGTTAATATATTATTGTAATAAAGCAGGCTTTCTTTTATCCATTCCCTCAGACATAAAATATGGAAATCTGCTGAAATGGGGAGTTAGGGGTTCTAGGTGAGTTAAATTTCCTGTTAAAACAAGTTGATTATGTTTAACTTCATCGCTGGTGGGTGTTTTGAAAAGGAAATGGAAATGACTGCTCTCTCCATCAGGTACTCTGATTGCACTGAATGCCTCTGTGTCCTGTGGACATGACCTTGTACTCATTTACTGAATGTTTGTCCGACACTAGAATAAGAGGTTTCGTTTACAGTTTACGTCCAATGTCAGAAAAGGTTGCTGCATCACCTTGCTTCTGTTGTTTACATGATTTATGTTCCTATTCAGTATTTCAGAAACTCATGCTCTGGATACGTTTGTATGAAAGCATGCCTTTATAAGGTTTACGTGCATTGTTTTTTTTTTTATCTTACACTTCTTGTGCATTTATTTATTTATTTATTTATTTATTTGTTGTCATCCCTCAAAACTGTAACTGTAGCTTAGCTGGTTAACAAATTGTGGTGAATGATGAGAAATAATGTCTATACTGTATATGTTGCACTTTGTATTTAAGTATTAAATCACAGCAAGTATAGACATAAGGGAGAGCTCCTTTTTAAGGTTACTAATTAAAAAAATGCAGAGCAGATTGCAGCAATAACCACAGCCTGTTGGGCTACATTTGAAAAAAAAAAGAAAAAAAAAAGCTCTCACTGGAGCTTTCTAAATATAAACACAATAATATTGCAAAAAACAAAATCAGCTGCAATCTGACTTAATTTAAATTATATGGAACCTGGTTGACATGAGATTCATGCCTTCCACTGCATGAAATGTTGTATTACATCTATTGGCAGAGGGAAGATGATGGTTGAGTTCTTCTCAGCTGCGATGGTGTTGAGAGTCTGAAGGTATCTTAGTTGAAGAGCTGAGGGTGAGTCAGCCATTACCAGAGAGGCCTCTTTCAGAGCCCTGGAAGCCTTCATCTCCCCCTCTGCAGCAATGATCTGAAATATAGGCAGACGATCAGTATCTTCTGATGTTTAGTTTCTGCGCCTGAATGCACGAAAAGGAAACTAAATTCAGTCTTCCACTGCTCTCGTTACCTTGGCCCTGGCCTCCCGGCTGGCTTCTGCCTCCGCTGCCATGGCTCGCTGCAGCTGTTGAGGCAACTTCACATCCTTGATCTCTACACGCTCCACTTTGATGCCCCACCGATCAGTGGCTTCATCCAGCGCTTCCTGCACGGTAACATCCAATATTAAACACTCCAGTCCCAGTTATAGTTTAATAAACAACAAATCAAATACTGTATACTCTACAGTGAGCAAACCGGTGGCTTCTACTTGGTTCTCCTCGCATCCACCTCAGTGGAAGGGCTATTCAGGCACCCTGAGTGTTCTCTAAATGGGTGGTGGGAATGAAGTAGGTCTAAAAATATCTATACTAATGCTTTTCTTACCTCTGACAAAATTTACATTTATATATAAGCATTCCCTTTAAAATAGGTGTAACAGCACTTTGTCTTCACCTGCATACTGTGTGAAATGCCCTCTCTGTCAGATAGAAGTTCTGCAAGGTTTTTGGTACCAAGGACATTCCTCAGAGTGGTTTGAGCAAGCAGTCGAGTAGATAAGTGCGCATTGTGCACATTGGCCACTGCTGAAATGGGGGAGTATACACGGAAGTACACCACACCGTCCACAGACACTGTCACAGAGTCTCTGGTTAGGATCTGCAAATTTTTAAAAGAAAAAAGGTTGCAGTTTGTATACTGACAGAAACTACAGACGGCTTGTGATGCATGAGATAATAGAGACACACAGTGTGTTTTCATAATAAAACGAAGCAAGAATATACCTCTTGAGGAGGGATATCAAAGGTCAAGGTTCTCAGATCTACTTTCACAAAGCTATCGGTGCAGGGTAATATTAGGAAAAGTCCTGGAAAGAGATAAAAGCCAGTTCAGATGATAATGTGGAGTCAGCTTCCAAAGCCAACCGTTTTTCTTTTTCTTTTTTTCTTTTTGGTTTCTGAGATGTCTAAAGTGTTTGTTATACATTTAACCACAAACCTGGCCCTTTAGCTTTTTTGTCTGTGATCCGGCCGAGTCTAAAAATGACAGCTCGCTCATACTCCTTCACTATCTGAATGTTAAAGACAACCAATCGCACGACAGTAAATAAGAAATACAGAAATATAAGGGAAGTATTTTGTTTCAAGGTATGTATACACATCTGTGTGAAGAAATGGTAAGTACATCCTAATCAGTGCAATGAGAATATACTGTACCTTAACACACGAAAATATTGTGAGTGGGAAGGTTACTACTACAAAGATGATGGATATGAAAACCAACAGCCAACCACAGCATCCCAGTTTCCCTGAGTTTTTATCTGCAGAGAGAGCAGAAACACTTTACAAGCTTTTAAAGTGCAGGGTATGTACAGTATTTAGCTTTTTTCCCCCCCATAACACCTTCATTCCACATTTCAATTCAAACCAGAAGTTCTTGGTGTTACTTTGATGACATATTTAACCAGTAATATGCTCCACTGGGATGCCACCCTTTATTAAAGGTGACAGAGAACATTAGTGCCAAGAAATGTAATGGATCTACTCTGCTCATATTTCACTAATGATGTAAATAATCTCTAAGGGAAGGCACGCAGCTTAACATCCACCTGAGTCACAAAGTGTCGTGTAAACTCACTGAGCTATTGAAATGTCATCATTGAAACACTGTGATGTCACTCTGTCACATGGTTGGAGAAGAAAAAAAATATTTTCAGGAAGACTTTCAGATGAATTCATTAGAGAGGACACAAAACTAATACACAAGTCCAGGTAATTTATTTATTTACTTCTAATGTTAACAATACACACGCCAATTATGATAGATTGTGATGACTAATGCTTTTCTAATGAAAGGCCATGTTATTGAAATGTAATAAATAATGTTTAACTAGAATATGCTTAAGATATATATTAATATACCAAATTATGTATGTTAGGGATCTTTGGGTAAATATATGGTAATTATTAATTCACTACATTGCTCCTTTTCACAGATTTCGGAGCTATGATTCATGTGTTAGAATTAGGGCTGTCAGCGTTAATCGCATTAAAATGGCGTTAACGCGGCAAAATATGCGGTAACGAGTCACCGCGGATCGCCTTTGTGTGGGGCTGGATGGTGCTAACGCATTAATTGAGTAAGCGCGGGAAGCTCAATTAACGTGTTAGCGCTGTCCGACCCCAACACAAAGGCGAGGTAAGTACATCCAACGCGGGTTGTGCGTTAACGCCATTTTAAACGCAATTAACGCTGACAGCCCTAGTTAGAATATTACTATAAAAATAGCCTAGTAGAAAATTAAAGGCAAAAAGTAAAATATTTAAGTAGCTATCTGTGCACTGAAGATCCAGCATTCTTACAAAATTTACTGTAAAAGTCCTTAGCCACCCATCATTTCTTTATATTTTGGTCCTGAGCAACATTTCACCAGGCTCAAAAGCACATCTAATGTTTTGGCTGCTTTCCCACTCAGTTTCAGTCCAGTCCTCATGGATTTTTTTTTTTTTTTTTTTCATGCTTTTTACAAAATGCTGTT
>VUQR01012413.1:29070-44986 GCA_015108515.1 Hemichromis elongatus | reverse complement strand
TTACCTTTTTGTTTTTTTTTTTTTTTTTTGTCATGCTACATAATACTGATGAATAAATTATTCAAGCATTAAGAAGTACCCTAACTCAAGGGATGGACCAGTGTTGTGTCTGCACATAAAACACAATTTAAACCAAACACTTGGCATATTTCAGCATAGTGTGAAGTGTGTCCTTAAAAGTGGACAAGTGGAAGAAAAAAGAAGACGTGGCAGGACTAAAAACAATAGCAGATGAACTGTATCTGAAAATCATGTTAGTAAGAAATAGGACAAAAATTCCAGACCTGATAATTGCATCTGGCCCTTTAGCTGATTCGTCTTTTGTTTGCTGAAACCTCATCAGAAATGATTCAACTGGAAGGCAAGAAACCAGAAGTGTACTGAAAATCAGTGGCAACTGATCTTATGGAGCAATGGATCCAAATGGGAAAATTTGAATTCAGTGAGTGTCTACAGCCATCTGTAAAACATAGTGGCGACGTTGCCATGGTTTAGGTCTACATTTCACTGAATGCTGTTGGGGATCTTGTCAAAACCGATGAAAATATGGATGCTGTGAAAAGTACTATCAAATTTCGATCCAAGCACAGTGTAAATGCACTAAAAGTGTTTACAGCATGTTACAGCATACACAGTTCAAACCTGCCAGCAATGTATTGGCCTCTCCAACGCTCAATATCACTGAAGCAGTGTGGGAATGGAACAAAAGACGCCCAGCAACCAAAGAAGAGCTTTGAATGTCCTTTAAGAAACCAGAATGATTCCTGAGGACTACTTTAGAAATGCTGGAGAATAATATATTTAGGGATGGATGTTGCTCAGGATGTGAAGCGGGTCATCTATTAATCAGAACGTTAGTGGTGCTATCCCTGGCTGCTCCAGTCTACATAATAAAATATCCCTGACCACAATACTGAACCCTGAATTGCTCCCAATGTTAGATAGAAATCACTTAGATGTAGAGAACAATGCTTTTGCCTTACAGTATATAATATACTCCCAATGCACTTTTACTCATTTCTATACCAATATGTTTTCCTGCATACTTTTCCCTAGCAAAATAGAAAGAAATGAAGTACGGCACAAGATTTTTGCACAACACATCTGTCCTGTGAAACAACTACAATTCTGGTCTCTTTAAAACACGCTTTCATGGGAGAAAAAGCAACCCTTACATAGACTTCAGCTCATTAACTATCCCTTATTCCAAAAAATAAAACATCAGAATTTAAACAGGTCATAAAACGTATTTACCTTCAACATTGCCCTGATTTTTCTCCAGTTTATCCTGTGTAACCATCTCTGCTGTGCTGGATGTTGTAGAAATCATTGGTTGTCTGAGTGATGGAGCAAGTTAGAACAATACTGCACTTGTTTACGTGTCTGGTCTCTCTGTGGGTGTGGTTATCTCCCTTAACACCGGTTCCTTTCTATAATAGTGAGGAACGCTTGCCCTGTAAGTCAACTTTGGGTTGCTAAGATGTAACATGAACCCTTTATGTCTAACCAGGCTCTTGTATTTGAAAGCTACCTCAGTCCAGCTCTTGTGCTTTCTTACATTTAAGTCCAGCAGTCTGTCACCTGAGTCCATCTTGTGAATAAATAATTGCTGTATCCAAGTCATGAAACATGAGAGGTGATGATGCGGTAGTTTTCCCTCACATTTTCCCCACAGATTCCCCCAGTTTCTAGGAAATTCAGGATCAATTATGCCACTTAAAATTCGATAGCATGGAATATATTTAGATTTAGATTATGTTGAACTTTGTGAACTGTGTTTTGGGTCTACTGACTTTTTTGCCTCTTCATGAAGAGATTCACACGAGGTTCTGCTGTGTTTGGTGAAGCTATTTCTGTTAGTAGATGTTTGGCTAATTTATTTTTTCCAAGTTTTCTCCTGCTTTTTGGCCAGCCAGGGATTACTTATTGTACTTCTGTTTTAACATATATAACTTCTGTTCTTTTGTTCTACGAAGAAATGGGTTTCTGTTTGGGGTTTTTGGGCGGGCCATGAAGAACCTGAAGTCTTTTTCTTTTCGCTTTTATTGTACCCATTTTTTTAAACATTGCAAATCAATTGTAAAATAAATGTTTTGCTCAAACAGCAATCATATTTTGAGGTAAGTGGCTTGGTCTGCCGGGACTTCATGTTACACTCCATGCCCTATGGTCCTAAGTAAGGCGTTATAACAGACAGGAAGCGGTATTAGGTGCGTATACTGTAGAACAGTGCCTTACTCTTTTCCAATAAAAATTTATTTAAATGCATTTGCACTATCTTTTGATACATGCTCCAATTCTATTAAAGTGAAAGAGTCAAAAACACAACTGTAATTTATTTTTTAAGAACTTAAAAAAAGAACAAGTTCATTTTCAAGTGAGTGTTTATACAGCCCCCATTTTTCCTTGACGTTTTAACACCTGAGATCTTACTCCAAATAACTCACATATGATTCAGTTTTTATTGTTGCTCTGATTTACCGATGCCAAAAATTACTCTTCGGACAAATTAGTTCTGATATTCCAAAGAAAAGGACAAAACTGTTTCCAGTTAAAACAAATGTAATGAAAATAAAAAAAAGCAAACAAACAGATGGAATAGTCAAATGTGGTTAAGGAAAATTTAGCTGGATAATATTTTGGGACTGCTTACATCAATAATTGTCCAGTGACAGGATCACAGTGTTCCACATCAGCTATTGGGTCACATACAGGGAAAAATACAGTTGGCCAAATATAATGTTTTTTTTTCTCAATAGGTAAAAATCCTAGAAGCTTCTTCAGTTCTAAGTGCAATATCCTTAGTTAACAAGTAGTGAATGAAGTGCAAAAGAATAAACAACTATGAAAGAACAATGGCCTTGGGAAGAAAATGAGTGGTAACTATGCATGCCTTCTCAATCTACTCCTTGTCAGACGAGAACTAATGAAACTCACGCACACCCAGTAAGCCTGTACTGCCACAGCAAGGCCAGCGGAAGTACTGAAACTTTTCAATATTATTACTTAATTTCAAACGACTGTGACCAGCATATTACACATACAGCACTTTTCTTGTTACTAGGATTTTTCTGAGCACAATATTCGCTTCAGTTGGAAAGGTGCATTGGATCAGGCACCAGCGGCATCCATCATTAACTTGCGACTAAACTCGTAAGCCAGGAAGAGGGCTCCGTTGGCAGGGAAGGTGCGCACCATTGTAGGAGTTAAGCCAGAGTACAAAGCAGTGAACCCTGTCGGGAGAAAGAGGCAAAAGCTGCACAGACTGTTCTCCACAGATTTAAAAAAAACCCAGCATGGACCAATTAGCAGTTTTTCAAATTGACAGTCTGTCAATGTACCCTTATTACACAGATAACAGTTATGAAAGCTGCAATGTCACAGAACAGTTTTACAGGGCATTTATCTCTGATTTGTTACATACGGTTATAAAACAAAGAAGACATTTATTGTGAGAGACTGTTTTTATTGTTACCCTCCTGTGAAGTGGGGAGGTTTGTCTACTCAGATATTATTTTCTGATTCTGAATACGACAGCCTGGCATTAAGATAAAGGCCAACATTTGAAGCCGAATGTGTCCTAACCTATAAGTAAGGAGTAAAGAGTGGCAGAGGTAAAGGTAAACTCCCAGTTTAAAGTCCACGCCCTGCATTATATAAAGATTAGTTACATGTTGTGGGTCAGAACCATCCCTATCTTCAAATGTGGCCATTTCATCACAGCTATACTCTTGTAAAGTTTTGTAATCCACTGTTGCTTACACTGCTGACACTATTATATGTTTAACTTATGTTCACAGACATAAAGAAATATAACACATGCCAACATATTCAAAATGGCATTTGTGGTACTTCATGCAACAATGTGTTCCTAAGACCACAATCATCACACAGAGAATCAGAAAACCCACTCATAAACCTTACCCTCAGTGCGTATAACACCCATGAAGGTCTTGATGAAGCCCTCTTGCCTCCCTGCTAAGGAGTACACCTGGATCCTGGACTTTATACAATCTATTGGATAGACCACCAACCAAAGACATCCTCCTGCAAATCCCCCACTGAACATCAGTGGAAGGATTCCTGCAAAGGCAGAAATTATATTGAGTCTACAGAAACACACAAACCTGTTAAATTGCAAAAATTCCATAAATCCAACAAGAACATGATATAACCATACCTATACCATCTTTGTTTGTGCCCATGTGTCGCGCAAAAGTGGACCGACACCATTCATAGGCTCCAAAAAAGCAGAAGTAACCGGGAAGTTCCCTCACGAAGGTCGATGTCAGTCCTTGGTAGAATCCTAACGGGCCATCTGTCTTGAACACGGTCTTAACCACAGTCCACACTGTGCTGAAGACATCCCAGAAAACAAAGTCCAGCACAGCTCTGGTCAACTAAAACTTTTCTCTTCATAGCAATGTCAGGGTTTGAATTCCACTTACCTTTTCTGTCCTCTTGCCACCTTGCCAGATGCTTCCATTTCATGCATGGCCTGCAAGCGACATTTCACCAGCTCCGTGGGGCATAATACCATGGAGGAAAAGATGGAGGCTAAAGACCCTGCAGATGCCTTCTGAAGATCACTGATGAGCAATGACAACAGGTACAATAGAAGATTAAAGAGTTTTAATGTTCATACATCCCCATCTACAGTCTTTATAACTACAAGAGATGAGCAGTAACGCGTAATCCGATTACTTTTTTAAAGTAACAAGTAATGTAAAGCATTACAATTGAAGAAGAAGTAATTAGATTACTGTTACTTTCCCATAAGAACGCTGCATTACTAAACCGTTGTGATTTTCTTTGTGAGTGTCTCATGACAATGGCGTAAGCACATGCGAAGCCCG
Organism: Hemichromis elongatus; assembly: GCA_015108515.1. Lineage (NCBI taxonomy): Eukaryota > Metazoa > Chordata > Actinopteri > Cichliformes > Cichlidae > Hemichromis > Hemichromis elongatus. The sequence goes on along the minus strand of VUQR01012413.1, from coordinate 40,130 downwards.
TGGTAGCAACATACGTGTGTAGATCAACAATGAGTAATATGGAGTGCAGGAGAGTACAACCGTGCAGCGTTTAAAGCGTGGACGTACTTACATTACTTTGATTTTAGTCCGTAAAAAGTGACAAAACATTAGTGTCTGCTGTACACTCAGCATGGGTAGAAAACTTTCTACTGCAAAAAATTAAACATCAAATCTGAGCAAGCACCGAGTACGCTGCCACGGGAATGTAAAATTCAGAGAATCCTCCGGATCTCCCACTGACATGACCGCTGCGACACGGGGCAAACCTCCACCGGCCCCACTCCTGCTAAACAGTTGACAATAGATTTAAGAGTGACAGAACTTAGTACTGCTGAATCTTTGATTTCATTAATTTTTTTTGCTGTGTTTTACTTGCATCTATTTGAAAGAGTGAGTGTAAACACAAAAGATTATTTCATTTTATTTTATATGCAGGAATATACAGAAAATAGGTTTAAATGTTAAAGACTTTCTTCAAGTCAAAGACATTTGTGTATAACTACATTTTTGCTTAATGCAATGTGCATAAAATTAAAAGATTAAAACTAATAAAACATTTTTTTTAAAGAGTTTTTCCATTTGATTCAATTTTATATGATGGATTATGCAAACAAGATAGAATTGGACTGAAAGGTCTATTGCTTTATTACGTATTCAGGTTTTGTATCATCTTTTTCAAGAGTAACTAAGTGACTAATTACTTTTCAAAATAAACAATCAGTAAAGTAACAGGATTAATTTTTTGGAGAAGTAATCAGTAATTAGTTACTAATTACGTTTTTCAAGTAACTACACCAACACTGGTAACTACACAAAAAATTCAGATATATAGATTTAAACATACATTTCTGCCTCATGCATCCAGTGCTAACGTTTGCTCTGACCGCTGATACACAAATAACTGGCATGTCTCTGATGATCAAAAGCTCTTAATGGAAAACGATTTAATGACTGTTCCCAAGATGATTTTCCAGTGTTGTGATTATATCACTCTTTTTCTACAGAGATAAATGTGCTCCACTTTATGGATTTTTTATGTGCTGAGTCTACTTATGACTCTAACATGCAGTACTATCAGCAATAAAGATTTCCTGCTCCTAGGAAGCTCAAATCCAAATTTAGGCTAAAGGCTAAAAGGTCAAATGGAGATAATATAAGCTGTATTTCATACTTGATACAATTCCATAGTCCAATACCAAAATTAGATGAACAATTTAGGAAGATTGTGGCCATCTGAAAACGAGCTACTACACTCATTTGGGCCTTCTTAACCAAAATTTAGGGGTCAAAATATATATTTTAGTCATAGAGGTTTAGGGATCTTGGAAAGAAAAGCGTCTGGACTCTTTGGAAGTGTCCCCAAGAGGGTCATGGACCGCCTATTGATCCTCGACCTAATCACATGAGCCAAGGTGTAAAAAGGGGTGTGGGTTGCAATATACCATGGTTTCGGGTAAACCCATTGTGAAACCTAGCCCCGTCCTTTCAAATGGCCCAGGTTGTGAGTCGGCGTTAAGGCGTCTGGGAAGGGATCTGAAAACTGGATTATGGATGGCAGACAGTTGGTGTCATAGGCCGCCTCTGTTCAAAGATGGTCATTCACAGTGGACATAGATGGCTTCTTTCACTCCTCTTTCAAACCATCTATCTTCTCTGTCCAAAATGTAAGCATTGGCATCTTCGAAAGAGTGACCTTTGTCCTTTAGATGGACAGTCGAGTCTTGTCCCGTCGAGGTGGCTCTTCTATGTTGTGCCATGTGTTTATGAAGTGGCTGTTTGGTCTCTCCAATGTAGAGGTCAGAGCATTTCTTGTTGCACTTTAGAGCATACACTATGTTGTTAAGTTTGTGTTTAGGAGTTTTGACTTTGAGATGAACCAGTGTTTTTGTCTGAATGTGTGGCTGGGTCTGAAATACACTGGGATGTCGTGCTTGGAGAAGACTCTCCTGAGTTTTTCCTGATAAACAGGCCACATAGGACAATATTGTTATTGTTGCGATTGTCTTTCTGATCCTCCCTAGCTGGAGTCTGATCTTTATTTGTGTCTCTAAAAAGCATCACTACCAACAATTTCTCTTCATTTAGTTTCTATTTCAGGCTGCAATAGATAATTGTTATTGTGGGGAATTTGCTTAATTATTATTCACTTTATTATTTAATTCTCAATTGCCAAGAAAGAAATGTAATCTGAAGTTGTAAACTGTGTGAGCAGCCCACTTATGATTATGATGTTGCATCTCAGTCAATGATAAAATGCTTTTCTGCACAGGGAGTGAGAAGAGGAGGCAGCAAGTCACAGAGCGGAAGAAAATGTGGAGGATTGAACCACCAAAAATCTCTCAAGGCACACTGAAAACTGAGAGTCCTGGTTCACATGGACATTTGTTATACTATAAAATTTTGCTATATCTAGCGTGTTCTCTGTTACATATTATGCAGCTTATTATGTAAATAAATAGTCAGAAATATCTTCTTCCAACCTGAGATCAGCACCTTTGTCCATCCTTGACATAAAGCGGACCGCATCCTGGCAGAGCCCATAGCTCAAGAAGAGCACCGCGTTCTCAGCGATGTTGGCTATCAGGGCTGGCGTTGTGCCTTTGTAAAGACCACTGAGTCCCACCTGCCGGAGTGTTGAGATGAAGCAGTGGATGAAGCCGCGGTACATAGTGGGAAACGTCTGCATCTTCACCTTCGCTGTGTCAAATGGCTGACCGCTCAGCACACAGGCTGTGCCACCTGAGTTAGGGCATCAAGACGTAAACAACTGAGAAGAACTCAGGGATGAAAAAGCATCGGAAATCAGATTAGAAAATATGTGCACATATATTAAGATACATATGTATGTATGTAGGACTATAATATTTGATCTTAAGAAACTGTAATTTGGGGTTTTTAATTATATCTTTAACAATTCCTTTTCCAGGGTGGAAGAATTGCATAGCATGCATCTTTAAAGACTTTAAAAGACAAAAACTGGGTGCACAGGTTTGAATTTATTTTCAATTTTCTCTAATACACACAGTGTCAAAAAACATACAAAGTCAAAAATCTAGACACATGCCCCCGCGAGTATTTGGTAAGCAAATATTGGAAGTTACACCTCAACCAGTTACAAGTTACACCTTTTGGTATCCATCAGCAAGCTTCTGGTAGTTCTTGCTAGATATTTGAGCACTTTTGTTGGCACAATTTGTAGAGTTCATATTAAAGTGGTTGTTTTCCTGGCAGAGACCCGACTTTTAAGCACAGTCGACAAATTTTTTTTAAACAGGGTTAATTTCTGGGCTTTGGGAAAACCAACCTGTCTTTTCCAAGACAGGTTTTTGAAGTGTGTTTGGGATAATTGTCCCGTAGGATCACCCAGCTGTGTCCAAATCTTGAACTGTCTAGCAGCTGTTTTGAGGTGAAGTTAAGAATTTCAGCAGTTTCCTGTTCATAGCAGGCTTGAAGCTTGGTGGTTACTGATTCTTCCCGAACATCCCAACCAATTTCCTCTCATACAAAGTTGACAGCTTAGTTCTTCTTCCAGACTTTGGTAAAGTGGCGAAACATCTGAACCACTTGTACTTACGTACAATTATTTGAACTGACAATCTCTGAATCTGCAGTTGTTTAGAGATCTTCCTAACTTGTGTAAATCTACGGTTCTCCTTAGCTCGTCACCGAGTTCTTTGGACTTTCTGCGTATTGGTCCAATCCGAAATGCATAAAAACAGATACTTGTGTTGAAAAATACTCCCATAAAAGCTGAAGTAAAAGTGAAAAAAATACAACCTCTGAAAGGTACACAAACTAATAAGTATACAGTCGCTCTTTGAAGCACAATTGTATCAGCTATTTTTGTGCAAAGCTAGCTGAACCTCGTGCTACATTAATATAATAATAAAATAACATAAGCAGATAGGAATGCAAACATTTTTTTTTTAAAATTGCATTCACACCTAAAAAGAAAAATCAATACAGTCATGGGTAAAATGGGATTCAGCAGGAGGGGGAACCCTAACGTTGACTGTAATGGCTTGCCGCGGAAAAAAAAAATCACAACTCGTAATTATTTCTGTTGATTTTCTTTGTGTGCATGTTGAGCTGAGCTGCTGCTGCCCCACGGTTTAGTGCTCTTTGTGGATTTGGCTATCTTGTTTTATTTCCATTCCCTACACTGACAGTATGCAGTATGTATATTGGTTGAATTCAGTAAATGGACCTCGCCTGCCCTTGATGTAACCTAACACTGACCATGAACACCACAGCCGCTGTGCACCAGTCCAACACAGTGCTTTACTGTAAATTCACAGTATGGCAAAGCAAACTGGTTTATCCTGCATGAAACTGTGTTGTACTTTCATGCAACCTTTGAATAACACAAAGTAAAAAGTACACCTCGGTTTCCTTTGCAGTGTTTTATTTTTAAATATATAACTTCAAATCATATACAGATCCAATATCTGATTTAAAACTAAGAACATTACATCTAAGCTTTAAATTTCCAGTTTTTCAAATGCCACTGAGCAGTCCTTACCTTTAAATATAACCTGTCTTCTCACTCTCTCTTCTTTTCTTTCTTACATCTTTCTCCATCTCCAAGTGAAGTTATCTCCCATTCTCCCTGGGAAATACAATAGCTGTACCTTTAGCTTGCAGACACACTGTGTGACTGCTCACGAACAGTTTGTGTGTTGTGTGCTGATAGTTGTTGAGCCGATCAAAACGTTGCATTTTAAGTTTTATCTAAAACTTTAAAAAAATGCTACTCCCTTTATTCGCTCCTCATCTGTAGCGCTAGATAGATGCTGAAGTACACATGACATCTGCACCAAAAATCAGTTCCAGATTACTGAATCTAACAGGCGCCGTCAAAGAAATCCTTTCAGTTGTGACCAACCATGATCACTAATGAGCAGTTAATGGGCAACTTTGTCAAGTTAAAAGACATTGTACAACCTTCAACAAGACTTAATAAAACATTAGTGAGTAATTGTAGGTATTTCACTCTCTATGTATACTTTTGAACCTTTGTGAATAGGAGAAACTCTAAAATAAACCCAAACCTATACATATAATTACTGTTTTATTAAAAAATGATTACTAATGCTGTGCAGTCATTTCACCCCAGAAAAAGAAAAGCCCGAAGAAATCATTAAAAGCTGAAAATATCCATGACGTTCATGTCAGTGATGAGTGTACAGCATGTAAACCTCTGACCTTTGACTAAACTGTAGATAAATACCTTTACATATACAGTAAATGTTGTTAAAGACAATCAATATTAAAATCGATGTGGCCTGCTGCCAACCTTTGAGCATATCCTACTTCTTGACTTTTGCAAACTTAACCTCTTCACTTCTTTACATTAATAATTGAATAATAATTGAATGGGAGCCAGCACTAAACCCTTCACCCCCACAGTGAGGAGATCAGGTAGGCGTTATGCTGTGATCATATTGTTTGGGTCCCTTTTAAATCAACACAAAGCTGTTCTAAGCGATTACCTTCAGTCTGATGGGAGCAGCGTGAAATACCTCTGAGTCTTTACACTCACCTGCAGCTCCAGCTGAGAAGTCTATGATCGCCTGAATTACAGGGTGTGGAGCCATCGTGACTTAAAGTACACGAACCTGAAAATATCCACACGGTTTTCATTCATTTAACCTTTCCAGAATCTTTCTTTTTTTTTTTCACAAGCATTCACAAAACCTGACATTACAAAAGAGATTCAAAAGGAGCCTTCGATAAGAAATAAGTTGCTTTAACAGAGGAAGTCAGGAAAACGAAGCACCTAAAAGGAGGCCATGGTGCTCACCTGTAATCTCTTTAGTGTAGGTTAATCCGTCGCAAAGAACAACAGTGGGAGCATTTACTGCGTGGCTGTACGTTCACTCCACCTCAACACGGAACAAGTTTCCACATGATCTGAATTCGCAGAATGGAGGAAGGTACAAACTCAAGACGTCCTGTCATGCATCCATGCTGTTGTCCGTGAGAGCTCAGTGTTGGTTGATGCAACAACCTAAAGTGTTTTATTACTGTAGTTCAGTTTTGTCGGTGAGTTCATTTCATGGGCGGGTATAAACCGTCCCGTCCTAGCGCAAAACGGTCAATCAGTTCACGCTAGAGAGAAAAAAAACCACACACACACACACTCAGTTAAACACACAGTTTCATTCTTAAAATTAAGTAATTGGATAATAGTTGAATTATATGAGATATAGATTAAATATATGATACACTACTGATCGCCGAGGTAAAGTCATATTTGGCAACCGTCTCTATTTTTAACTCACACTGTCTTGTGACTGTTTTCTGGTTAGAATGAAATAGTTTTCTGAGTCGTAACATCATCTGCGAATGATGTCTCGGTAGATTTAACAGAGGTATAAATATTACAAGTTTTGTCGTGATATTAATAGGAAAACATCCCGTGATTCTAGTACAGTGGAAAACTTGGTGTGATAACGTAAATGCACCGTGTATTGATTCCACTCACGTACTCGGATAATTGCGCAATCTTGACAGAATGATCTCCCCTGAATTTACTCATCTTGTACTTCCGAATTTATGCCGGTAAATGCATTTTATGCTAATAATGCCCCGTCTGATTGTAATACCTAACAAAGGCCACAAGGTGTCCCCCTACTCCACAGTTGGCTTAATGACACCCAGACAGTTTCTGCTCCAGCAAACAGTTGCAAAGCTGTAGAGTTACAGATCATGAGAGAAACGAGTCCATGCACTTGTTTATTTTTTTAACCCTTCTCCAATTTTGTATTTTCCTTTTTATCATTTGTGAACATTTATAACTTACTTTTGTTTGCATCTGTGCTCAAAAAATGATCATTAAAATTATAAGAATATGTACACAGTGTAGATTCTGTGACAAATATAGCTTATTACCAGCTCATCCAAGGAGGCATAAATATCAGATGAATTATGCAATATTTCTTTTTGGTCAATAGTTAAGTTTCGGATGAGTATTAGCAAACAAAAGTATCGCCTGCAGCCGACAGGCATAAAAAAATAGCCCAGTTTTTAGCCGTCAGTGCAGCCATTTATACAGTATGCTAATTATATGCTAGTGCTATAAACATATGCACATATTGAATTTAAAGTACACTAAACTAAAAGTAGCTCCGATATGTGCCAAAGTACAAATATGCATCAGGTGAGTAATTCTCCTGCTCGCAGTTTATCACAGCTTGCACGCACAGCACATTTGAAATCTACCCACGGATTCTCAGTAATGTTCAACTAATGTGACCTTCCTCGAGGATTTTTTGAGGTCTGCTTCCTGACTCACTGTGTGACTTTTGGATCTCAAATTTGTGGATGACCGGCGGGATTCATTCATTTCTCTAATCACGTTTCCCGAGCCACGGGTTGCCGCACAGCCCACAGAGAGCGATATTTCTAGTTCAGTGCATAAAAATCGGCATCGCCCAGTTTTAGGTTGAACCAAAAATGACCCCAGGTTACAAAAGACGTTCTGATGATTCGCAAGTGTACATCCTGTGTGTACGTTACTGCAAACGCTACAGTTACTCTTACAGAGGCTGTAGTCTGCTTTCAATGCTAACAGAATGTTTAGTTACCATTGCTCTTATTTCATCGTAAATAACGGGGTTGCTAAGTTTCGCCCTAAATGTGGGATATTTAGGGAAAAGCAATGGTCATAATTCTTCTGTAGAAATTACGTTTACATTTTTAAAAAGTAAACAGGGAAATCTTCCACATTTGCTTTCCACACAGTCTTACTTTTTTCATCGTCTTTCGATGCGGCTTATTGGTGCTTTTTGGCTGTCAGTCAAATGTGGGCGGTGTCAGCTGACGAATGATACTTCCAGTAAGTCCTCACAAGCTGTATGTACAACACAGAGTCAACAGGCTGTACGAGGACCAGACGGAACGTCTGTAGGACTGGACAAAAACAAACCAGCGGGTCAACACACTGTGACCAACTTTACTTTACTTGAAAGACGTTTTAAAATCATTCTTTGAATCCGTTGATTTTTCATTTATTTTAATTTTTTTGTATCGACTTGGGATGTAACTTTCAGTGTTGTTTCCTGCGCCCAAGCGGAACACTCTTTTCCCGGTTAGTTTTATCTTGCGTTCGCTCACGTCTCCCAGGCGAAGTTACTGCTTTTGAGGAGCTACAGGTTTTTCACATTTACATGACATTGTAACACTTTTCTCACTCACCTCTCGACCATGGCGGAAGCGCCTCAGCAGCCACACCTGGTGGAAATCGACCCGGATTTCGAACCGCTGTCGCGGCCCCGGTCGTGCACTTGGCCCTTGCCCCGGCCGGAGTTTATCAACCCGGGCGACTCCAACACCTCTTCACCGGTCCCATCTGTCAAGCAGGAACCCGCCGGCAACACCGAGTTCATCAACAACCTGAGCCTGCTGGAGGAGACCGAGGACTTCACAGAGCAGAAACCCATCATCCTGTGCACAGATTTTCAGTGTCAGGAGAACTGCGTCCACCAGCAACCTCCACAGCAGCAGCAGCAGCAACATCAGCAGCATCCGCAGCAGCAGCACCCGAACCCGCAACTCCCGCATCAGCAGCAGCAGCAGGTGCCTCTGCTCTCCACCCCAGTCGGCTCGTCGTCCTCAGCGGCCGCGGCCGCCGCTGCTGCCGCTGCCCAGAGGAAGAGCAGCTCCTCCCGGCGAAACGCATGGGGGAATATGTCATATGCAGACCTCATAACCAAAGCTATCGAAAGTTCTCCCGAGAACCGACTAACTCTCTCTCAGATTTATGACTGGATGGTGAAGAGTGTGCCTTATTTCAAGGACAAAGGAGACAGCAACAGCTCTGCAGGATGGAAGGTAATTACTTGTTTTTTTTTTCTTAACTGTGAGTTTGTGTGTGTGTGTGTGCGTGTGTGTGTGTTCATGGATGGCTACGGCGCCTGATAAAGCACTTGCTTGTGGTAGTTCTTGTATAAAAAGAAAAAGAAAAAAGTTATTCAGTGGGGAGTTTTGGTGTGTCTGTGGGTACTTAACAGTGGGTTCACAGGGGCTTCATTGTGTTTTATGCTATGTTTTTATCTCCTGTGGTATCACTGTAATACCCCTCCAGGGATTTCTGGCTTGTCTGTGGTGTTCAATAGTCGGTTTATTGTGACTGTATAATGCATTTGGTCAGGGTTGTTTATTTTTATCATCCATCATCATTTCGAGGGTTATCATCATCTGTAGACACTCATGCTAATACATGATTTGCTCCCTGTGCATACTTTTCCTTGGGATGTTTCCACATTGACAAAAAGCATGCACAAAGAGTTGCGTAGCTGCTAAGTTGTTAACCACTTAGTCCCATTCATGCTCACATGTCGTCTTCCATTGTTATCCATCCACTTAACTCCCGTTTTATGTCACCATAACTTTAGGCAGTAATCTGACTTGAAGATTTATATGAATATGTTAACTAAACTGAATGTTTCTCATCCCCAAATTAATGCCTCCCTCGGTGCGCTATTCAGAAAATATTTGGAGTTGTGATTTAAAATCATTTAGACAGGTCTCCTCTTTCAGTTTTTTTTTTTTTAAAGCTAAATCACAGTTTTCCATATCAGAGTGTGTGAGCACTGAATGAAGCTTTATTTATACATCTGTGTTGTAAGGAGATACCAGCATTCATGTGTCCTAGGAACTGTCCCAAACATTACGCAAGAGGGGACTTAAAATTTCTGATGTGGTGTGACAGGCCCTCCCACTGAACACTATTGAAGGGCGTAAACCTCTCTTTGGAGACACATAGTTTCATTGGTGTCTGACAATAAATTAATGACAGTCTACTCTCACAGCAGGAAATCATATTGAGGCTGTAGCCGCACAGTGAGAGATTTATTATGGCTTCCCTCTTTTGTAGTGTAGCTGTCTGGGCTGCCGATGAAATTTAAAGCTTTTGTTTGTTTGTTTTTTGTGTTCCCGTGTCAGCAGGATCCCATGTTTGAGTCATGTGCTGAGAGATGACACATTCAGATCAGTCACAAAGGCTAGAGAGAATCTCTTTTTCTTTTCTTTTTTTTTTAAAAGTTTGCACTGAATCGGACTTGTAGACGGATATTTTTCCCTAATTAATCATTCACACGCGACCCGCATACTTTTGCCAAAAACTGCCACAATACACTGCCTTCCGTGTATTCATCCATTCATCTGACTTTAGTGTTTGTATAAAGGACACAAACTCATGTTGGGCTGTCAAGTGTAGTCCTGTGAAGACAAACTAAATGGGAGTGGAAAAACACCCTTCAGTGTAGTGAAATATCCCCCCAGTAAACAAAGCAGGCACTGGACAGATGTGTTGCTAGGTTGGTGATATTGTCCCAGAAGCCATTTTTTCCCCTTCACTTCTTCTTTGTATGCTTTCATACTCTAAAAGGTTTCTAGCTTTGTGCTGCTCTCTGGCTTTGTTGTGATTTGTAGGCAAGGTGCTTTTAACATAAAATGTGTGTGTGTGTGTTTGTTTTTTATCGGCCTGTTAACAAGCGAGACAGCAAATGAAACTTTTGAGTGCAACGTGTCGGTGTGTTTGTGAAAGAGCTTGCTTGAGGAAAAATTTCCTCGCTTTTAAGCATGTTTTCCCAATTTGCAAAGGATGATAGTCATTAATACCTTGTAGTTTCTTTGGAAATCAAAATTAGAAATGCAGCATTTTAATGGAAATTAAAAAAAACAAACAAAAAAATCAAGTCAAGAAGCTGTAGGCAGCGTGTGGTAAGCAGAAACACCTACATAGTGTTAGTCATGTTAAGTCTCAGGTTGCAAATGATCAATAAACACATTTTGTTAATAACTGGATGAGCAGACTGGTTACTTGGTTATGCGTCCGTCATCATTAGTACTACTCCAGTGACCATGAAACACACCCTTTTTCTTAGAGCGAAGCACCTTCTTGTAGTGTAATTAAGAAGTTATGTAGCAGAGACTGGATGTGACAGGTGTCTGAGTGTTAGAGACTGCAGCGGAGTCGTAGTGACGAAGTCCTAACACGTCCTTGTGACTTCATTAATAAAACTAAAGCAAAA
>VUQR01012413.1:0-14532 GCA_015108515.1 Hemichromis elongatus | reverse complement strand
CCCCCCCAGCATACACACACACACACACACCTAAAAAAAACCCCCCGCAAACTTTTAATTAAAAAGATATTAACTGGAAAGAAACAACACTTGCCTGGTCTTAAATAAGAAAGGCTTCATAAGTATAAGAGCAAAGGGATTTTAATTTGTACATCTGCATTTCTCTCTTAGTGGATCACTGTGTGCGTGTCTATTTGTTCCCAATAGCGTGTGTTTTCAAACCAATATATCACTGGTTGCAGCGGCGTGAGCTACAAAATCAAAACCATACTGTGCTGCTGTTTGTCCTACTGCCATTCCACTAAAAACATGAGCTGGCACTCTCTCTCTCACACACACATACACACACTCGCGCACGCACGCACAAACACAGTGGGAGACGAGGCTTTTCCACTGGCCCCACCAGACACACTCAGCCACACTCCCCACACGGCACACCAAGTTCTGCCGAGTTCTGGCATTTCCCATCAGAGCAGCTTTTATGACCCTTTGCTGGTACTCCCTGCCTTGCATCAATATTTTTAAACTGGGTTTTAAAATGTTTTGGATTATTACACCCTGCGTTCTAACCGTTGACATTTGACAAGGCAGAAACCTGGGTCACTGAAGTAAGAGACTTTAGCTGTGACTCTGTTCTTTCTGTCATCGGGATGATATAGGGCTGCAACAGGACATCCCGGCGTCTATGCACACATTGCGTTCATTCCTTGTCCCAGCAGAGCTGAAATCAGCAGCACTCGTAGCAGTCATGGGAAAGAGAGGCTCATGACCAGACTTTACTCCTTGCGTTTTGTCATAGCTACCGATGTGCAGGAGGGGGGAGGAGGGGGGAGAAAAGCTTTTACTTGGATAATCACGGAAGGGCTGTCACGTACCTCAGATCATGCAAACTAAACCGCAACGATTGGCTGAAGCAGTTGGGTCATTTGATTCAGAGGTAATTGCATTGATTTGTGAAGCCACCAGTGTTCATGCAGGCCCTCATGTGCCCTAGAGGCTCAAGTCCCCCAGTGAGGAGGGGAAAGAGGGAAAAAGTATGGCACGGAACAGAAGACGCTGAAGGAAAATAAAGGACAGGGAAATAAAATAAGGCGTGTCTATTCTGAAATAGGCTGTTTGCCAGTTAATACAGCCAGCGACATTTATGTTATTTTAAAAAAGAGAATCACTTAACAAACTGTTCATAATGAAGCGAGTCCAGCTGTCACGAGGGATCATACTTGTCCTGTGAATCATTTATTTTATGGCTCTTACGGTTTGAGAAAATAATCAAATTATGACTTTGCGATTTCACGAGGATGAACTCAGTCTGGGCTTCGGAGGTTGACCCATATTACCATCTCAACGTTTGATCGTTCTTTTTGTTTCAGTTCGTTTCTTTCGAGCATCTCAACTTTCGCCATATTGACCACAAACCTTTAGTCTTTGAACTTTGTCACATCAGATAAAACACTAATGTGTGTTTCCTGCACTATCTAAAAACATCTGAAAATTGGTCAAATTAGCCGGCTGACATTTGACACTTATCATTTTACACGTGACCATGCTCAATTGCAATCCAAAAGGTGACGCTGAGATGGAAAGCAAAGGACAGGTACCACTGAAACAATCATAAGCAGTTACTACATTTAATTCTTGCTGCTTTGCATAATGGATCATTGATAGAGTGCTGACAGAAACCAGCAATAGTAGAAAAGCAGATGAAAATGCTTGAAATAATAAACCTAAAATAAGCAAAATGACTGTGCAGATTGACAACGAGAAGACTGAGGTTGATTACCTAAAAATGCTGCAGACATTCCTCTAGAATGTATCAATCTTCAGTCCTGCAATCATCACCCCAGACATCTTTAATATCTGGAATAATCAAAATATTAGCCAGAACCTAATTTAGACCCAGAGTTCCTTCGAGGTTTACCTGTAGTGGAAATGCTGATTAAAAAACTGCAGTTTGCCTTTAATTACAGAAAAACAACAGAGACATTTCATTCTCTTCTTTCTTTCATATCATTGTAAACTGAATGCTATGAAATCACACATGCACTACGTCCTGTATCTCTTAACAAAATAAAAGTCGCTAGCAATGAAAACTGTGGAATAGATTATACTGGGTGTAGATTTTAGTGTCCAGACTCCAAAGGGATGGTAGAAATGAGGAGAAGCGGAGGTGAAGGCAGAGCAGAGGGCAGACTGTGAACCAGATGTGAAGCGGTGACTCACGGCAGGAACAGCCTTGATGACGTGAGACACGCATGCTAAGCTGTGTGTGTGTGTACTGGGACTTTTAGCTTTTCTTCCAAAACAACAAGCTTTACGCATGCACAGTAATGTCTGGACAAGGCTCATTACTTCATGTTAAGACCTGGACAGAAAATGATGCAGAGCCTAGAGACTATAAATTATCATCTGAGGTTAAATGGTCACTTCAGTGACAGTTTAGGCTGATGTAGAGTTTTAAAATCATTACGGGCTGAACAACAAATTAACTCTGCGATGTTGAAGAGCCGAGCGTCCCAGTGCAGTTCCAGTAAAGCAGGGGAGACGTGCTGTCTTACTCTCTGCGCTGCGCTCAGCAGACATTTGTTCAATATTCTCGCTCTTTTGTTTGCTCTGTTTTAACAATGCTTCACTAGCTTCCTGCGCAAAAATTAGTTTTTCCACTGGTGGTGTCACTAAGCAACGTTAGAGCGCACCATAAGTGTGTCTGTAAGGAGGAAAGATTAGTCTATTTCCTCCCTTTGATTTTGAACTGGTTTAAACAAGACACGTAGTTAGGAGGAATGTGGTATAATAGCGTTTTACAATAGGCCCTTGTGTTTTTGTGAGGGAAAGCCTACACCTACAGGGATTTTGGAGAAAAGAGTGTCTGCACTTTAATCCCTGCTCTGTTCGGGATATTGCTCACGGAGTAAACTTACTGACATCTATTGTCTGTTTGCTTGTGCACATGTGTTTTTTGAATAGCGAGCGGCATTAGATTGTTGAGTGACATTAAAATCTCTGCTTTCTCCTCGTAAGTCGGCTGTAAAGCTGAGCGTGTCTTTACAAAGGACCACCTGTACAGATGGATTTGCACTCGTATGATGAATCAGATCTGAGGTGTTGTCGGAAAAGGGCATACTTAAAACTCTCTGTTTGTCCGCTCCTCACCCAGCTTTTCTCTTTCTCCCTCTACTCCAGAACTCCATTAGACACAACCTGTCCCTCCACAGCCGCTTTGTTCGAGTGCAGAATGAGGGGACGGGCAAGAGCTCGTGGTGGATGCTTAACCCGGAGGGCGGGAAGAGCGGCAAGTCTCCGCGACGCAGGGCGGCCTCCATGGACAACAACAGCAAGTTCACCAAGAGCAGAGGAAGAGCAGCAAAGAAAAAGGTAACTCGTGCTCTCATGCTCAGAAACAATTCTCAGTACTTGTTTACTCACTGTGTATGCAATGTGTGCAGTACCTTGAGGTAATGTGTTAAATCTGCTGTAGTTTAAATAAAGGTGAACTTAACTGAAGCAGATTAACATGCTATTGATTTTTAATACTTTTTATATTGAAGTTGAAAAGTAAAGACATTTTTCTTTAACCGTGTTCTTATCATTACAATATATGGACAGTGTAAGAAAGTCACATTTTTGGTGTTTTCTTAGGAACAGTCAGCCCTGGGTTTATATTTCAGTGGTTTATGCCTCGCAAATTTAAACTGACGTCTTTGGCATGCATAATATTACTGGTTCACTGACAGTCTTCTTGTCTCCCCTCAGCTGTCCCTGCAGGGCGGCCCTGATGGAGGTGCAGACAGCCCAGGCTCCTACTCCAAGTGGCCTGGCAGCCCCAACTCCCACAGCAACGATGACTACGAAACATGGAACAGCTTCAGGCCTCGGACCAGCTCCAACGCCAGCACTCTTAGTGGCCGCCTCTCGCCCTTTGTGCCTGAGGATGACCTTGGAGAAGCAGACGTGCACATGGGCTACCCCGGGGCCCCTGGGGCCAAGATGACAGGCACGCTGCCCAGTCTCACAGAGATGACAGGCTCTCTGGGACACAGTTCTGAGAATGTCATGGAGAACCTCCTGGACAACCTGAACTTGCTCTCTCCAAATAACTCTCAGGTTGGAGGAGGGGCGACAACCCCTGGCTCCTCCCAGTCCTCTCCTTCTCCCATGATGCAGCCGAGCCCTGGGTACCCTTCTTACAGCTCACCCAGCATGGCTTCCCAGTCTCAGCAGGAATACCACAAGTGTGTGTATGGCCAAGCAGGAATGAACAGCCTGTCATCCATGCCACTGCAGACACTGTCAGAGAATAAATCCAGCTTCGGGCCCAGTATGAGCCAGTACTGCAGCACTGCAGGGCTTCTGAAGGAACTGTTGACATCAGATACAGACCAGCACGGAGAGCTAATGCCATCAGTGGACACTGTTGTGTCTCAGTCCAGCGGAGGCTGTATGCTGCCACCATACAACAGCAGCCAGCATGCTGCCAAACTCATGGGAGGAGGAAGCAGTCATCCACACGGTCTCCCTCACAGTCATCCCCACAATGTGCACAGCCCAGCCTCAGCCACGTCATCAGCTATGAATGGCCGTTTGCTCATGTCCTTAAACTACAGCGGGGGCGCCGCACGTTTACCGACAGCCAAAAGCCAGATGCAGATGCCTTATGGCCTCTCTGCCCACCTCGGTGGGGGAGGCATGCCCGGTGGCTTCTGTCCTCTTAACACCAACGGGTATGGTCGACCGGGATTGTCAGCACCCTCACATCCAGAAAAACTGCCCAGTGACCTGGATGACATGTCCATTGAGAAGTTTGAGTTTGACATGGAGACAGTCCTCCATGACACTCTAATGGACGGGGATTCATTGGACTTCAACTTTGAGCCAGTGGTGAACCAACAAGGTTTCCCACATGGGGTGAAGACCACCACGCATAGCTGGGTATCAGGTTAGAGATTGTGATTCACAAAACTTCTAAATTCTCGTTGCTGACATCGTCACAATCAGAACTGACATCGGACTAAAGATGTATCTCAAGATACATTCCTCATCTGGACGTAACCTGGAGTCACTATTCCACCATCATTTCTGTTTCAAAAAATACTTCTCAGATCACTGCAGCAGACTAGACCGGTCCTGATCTGCTGAGGACAAATGACCACCAGAGTTCTTAAAGGTGACGTCAGGATTATTTTTTTGAAATAAGTCAGTACAAACTAAGTGCCAAACGTTTTGCCTTAACATATGAGCCAAACTGAAACACACATCTCTGGTTTACTATAGAGTAGTTGTAATCTTTGCAGACGATACTGCCAACTACAGTACCATCTCATCACGATCATCTGCAGCAGCAGCAGCGCAGTCTGTTTAAGAACGTGAACTCACACCAAGCTGTTTACTGTGTCACATCAATCAAGATTTTTGTAATGGTGATCGATTACTGCTGTGGATAAATTGCGAAGGTAATCTGGCCAATGGGTTAAGTTGACAGACGTGATTTTAAAAAACGAAAAAAAAGAAAAGTGAGATCTTTCTCAACGGATCCTTGAGTGATGTTACATAATAACTTACTTCTTGAATGTACATATTGTAATCATACAGTTTGTGAAATCATTTCTTGTCGTGTATTTTTCACAGTTGTACATAGTGTTTACAGAATGGAAGCAAAAATCAAGGCAGCAGAAATGAGCCCACAGAGAAAACTGGATCCGACTCTTTTTAAGCGTGCTGAGTGGACAACCCTGCGCTTGAGATCAATCGGACTGTAAAACGAAAAATACACATTTCGATTTCCTGTAAATACATTAAGAATGTCTATTGAAAATGACGCAGTTAGTTGTTTACTAGATTCATCATAAATTATTTGGGGTTAATAGAGATTTATGCTGGTGCATAACCTGCACTCAGACATGAGAATTGTTCTGGGTCATTCGTCACTCTGAACCTTAATACCACAGGGGCCTATTTATTGTGCCTAAAAAAAGTAGATTTAGACTGCAGGCTTGAAGGGTTTTATATTGTAAATGTCTACGGTCCATACGATACTCAAATCCAGCAGTCTTGAAGAACAGTGAACTCTTTCTTGTCAGTTTCCTCCTTTTACTTTTTTTTTTTTTAGAAGTCAGGAAGAAATAAGTGACTGTAAATTGTTATTGTTATGGTTTCCTGAACACTTTTTGGCGCTGTGAATGTTACGAGGTCAAGACAGTTTGGATAAAAGATATTCTCAGCGCTACTGTTGTTTTCACACCAAGGCTGCATAACACCTGCAGAAGACCGCGCCAGTAACCAGCCTGTGCCCTGCTCAGTTTCACAACTTTTTCGTATTTTCTTCTGTCTTAAAAGGTTACTGTGACTGATTTAGATAGTACAGCGTCCAAAAGAGCTCATGCTGTCAGTAGGAACAGCCTTTCTGCTTTCATTGTCCCTCCTACCTCTACATATCATCGTGTCCTTCTAAACATTTGATATTATGGTATCATGTGACTCGATAGCGCAAACTATCATTTTCGTAACAGGTCTGTTTTAAATTATTGTTCGTTTTCCCAGCAAACTGCCACTAAGTGTTAAGTGTCTGTTTTTTTTTGTTTTTTTTTATCTCGGCTTGTATATTTGCATTTTCAAACGGTCGTTTCCCAGTCGATGCTGTTCTAGCGACAAACCTTTCAGCCTGTCAGTGACTTCTATTAAGCTGAATTAAAAGTAATGCCCAAGATTGTATCTGTAAAAATGATTGGTTCTCATGAAATTGACTGGTTTAGGTGGCAAAAAGGCAAAAATAGAAACTCATCGATTTACATTTTGATTTTATGATGTAGAAACCGCACAAAGCAGCAGGCGATTTACCTTCAGCCACAAGTGATGGTTCTTGAATTAGTTTTGAGTTTTCTTCGGTTGAAATGAAAACCTGATCTGATCTGATTTTTTTTTTTCCTGAAATGAACGGAATCCAGTGACATAGATTTTTTTTTCTTTTTTTTTTTAAGCCAGGGAGTAAGCAAGTTTATGTAGAGTCAAATTAAACGCTTAACATTTCAAAAGGCAGAGGAGCCAATGTAGAAGCTGCTTTTGGGCTTTATTGCCAGGTGTTGCCTTTTCTTATCCAAACATGCCATAATGTACTATAGCCAAATTTGCCTTTGAAGTCAAAGTGATATATTTAGCATTTTTACCATGTTATATGTTCAGAACTATATATATACATATATATATATATACATCTATATATTTGTGCCGGTCACTCAAGTCAGGATAAACTGTAATGAATCCACATAGGTTCACTCTAAAAGTTAAAGAGTTGTACTAAGTAAATTATATCTTTACATTTTTAAATGATTTAATCTATGCATTGTATTCTTTAATTTTATGTTGCTATTGTTCCATTTTCCTTTTCTTTGAACTTTTAACAGAGATATTTTATTGTAACATAGTGCTGTGAGATGTTATGGTGTTGTCAAGACTCTATGTTTCAGATAGTTCTATGGGGGAAAAAATGAAGTTTATTTAGAAAATAGAAAATGCAGTGATTGATATGCTAAGCTTTTGTAAACTGACAATGTTGTTTTTATTGTATTCAGCTACAGTTTTTAGAAAATGGCATCAAAAAGCAAATTACGGAAAAGAAAAAAAAAAGTAAGATTTATCGCATTTTTAAAATGAAACACACAATATTTATTCATTAGAGAAGTCCTGCTCAAAATGCAGATCCTGGACCAATTCAGACATTGCACTTTCACTTGTATATTTAATAACTAAGGGCTCCTCGTAACAAGAGGAAGAGTTCCTATTACATATTTTAAATAAAAATCTGTTACATTTACCTTGAGCAGGTATACAGGAATAAATTGGAAATGTGCTGTGTGATATGCAATCAATACAAATATGTAACATGTTCAATATTAATGTATTAAAACCTAAATAAATGTACTTATGTGTAAAGGATCTGTCATACTTGTCGTTCCTCAATATACGGTCATGTAAAAAAGAGAGTTTTCATGCGACTCTTTACAGTCCTTTGAAAAACACCCCATTATTTAGATGCTTTTAGAAGCATCTGTAGCAGCAGAAGTAATCGTGTACTGTACGACTTTATCGGTTTCTCACATCGTTGTGGAGGAGTTTTGGACCACTCTTCTTCATAGCATTACTTCAGTTCATTGAGGTTTGCAGGCATTTGTTTATGCACAGCTCTCCCGAGGACTCAGTGCAGCACTTCAGTCGGGTTGAGGTCTGACCCAGTTTCGGCCAAGCTTTAGATGCTGGAGAGATGGCCTCACATTTGACTCTAGAATACTTAAACAGAGTATTTCATGGTCGTCTCAATGACTGCAACATGCCTAGAGTTGACCAAATCGTCACCCCATCCACTACTGCGCTTAAACGTTGGTATAACGTGGTGCTGTGCATTATGGCCACACATCTCTGCTTTGGTCTGGTCTGTCCAAAGGACATTGTTCCAGAAGTTTTGTGGTTTGTTCAGACGCAAAGTTGCAAACCTAAAGCTTTCTCTTTGCAACTCTCGCAAACAAGCCAAACTTATTCCGCCGTTTTCTAAATGCGGTGTCATGAACATTACCATGATGATGCAGGCTTACAGAGTGCGAGATGTAGCTCTTAAGTATTTCGGAAATTCTTGGAGCATCACACAGTCTGTGCGTAAATTTGGTGTTTGAATTCAATCAGTTAATGACATAATAAGCTGCCTTGGCAACTGCTATGGAAACACTAAGGATGTACTTAATTTTTTAAGTACTTTAATAGTCTTTAATTTTTTACAGGACAGGAATTTTTTTTTCCCTCACATTGCTACAAACTATAATGCAAGAAGTGGATTTTCAAATCAGAATCTTGGACTTTTGATCATAAGCATGTATGCTAAACATTCACACAAACCTTTAATGTTTCGTGGTTAAAAACCTCATGTTCAGTAAAGCTCAGAGTTATACATTTGACCCCACAACACGATTTTAACATGAAATAATTTAGTTGACTTTCTAGTAATATGCCAGGTGGATGAACAGATCCCTGGTGAGGAAACTAAGATGGCATAAACTACAGATCAAAATATAAATGTGTAAAAATAAGAATTGCATTTCCTAATACATCTATGTATAATAATGACAAATGATCACACTTAAAAACTGGAAAATAGCCTACACATTGCCATAGGAAGATAAAAGACCCTCAGAAAAGAAGATTGATGCCATACGCAGAGACTTGTTTTATAACTAAGATTAAAAATCTCTACTCATCTTGTGCTGCACTCCCAGTTCTGGCGTCTCATTTCTTCCGTATAATGGTTCCTCCTGTCTTTTTCTTACAGCCACATTCCACACCATGCACCCCCTACCACTGAACCCAGTCACCCCAGACAGAAAACTGCACAGCCTCTCTGCCCCTACTGTCTTTGGCTTTGACTTGTAAGCGAAAAAATGAATTTAACACTAATGAAAATTTCTGTCAAATAACCATCATCATCTCAATAGTCAGCCAGCAAAAATGTTACTTTAGAAAAGACACATGTCGGGAACAACTTGAACTCAACTTAGCAGATGAAGTGGCTCTGTAAATGTCACTCCCCCCGTGTCAAGGAAAGAAAAAAGTGTTTGCATTTCTTTACAGTGTAAACCAATGTGGGCCAAGTTTTTGGTGTCAGCGCAAAGTGGGAGGGAGATGAGAGAAAGAGAATGCCTGTGAGCACATAGCTGAAGAATGAGGGTGTGGACCTCTGCCAAAGGCATATGTGATCCTTATGTTCCCCTGGGTGCCAGAAGACAAAATGTGGTTAAAATGGTTGGGGCAATGTCAGGACAAAGATGTAGCGTGAGGACGTAGTCAAGTGTCATTGAGTTCATTCCCATTACTGTGTAGTGATTTTGCATTCCCCTGCAGTTTCCAGTCAGTATTTCCTTGAGCCCCACTTTTAACTTGAAGACTTGAAGGGCTCATGAATGTATTTAAAAGAAACTGTGCTGTTAAAAGTGAGCTGTTATTATATAGATGGGTTGTAAGATTTGCTGTCATAAGACTCTCATAACAAAAATACTACAGCCAACATGCAACCTTTTATCAAAGCCACCTTGTGATACCTTTACATTAACAATGATCTTGTTTGTGCTTTCAGACATTTCTAAATGTACTGTTTTCTAATTCTATTATAAATCTTCTGATGGAAATGACAGCTGGAATAATAGTCTTGTGGTATGCACTGATCAAACCGGATATAGCAGAAGCACAAAACACTACTAGCAACAAGGCTGTATCGTCTTTCGTTTATCACGCTTTTCCTTTCCAGCTATCAAGCCTGAACACGCAAGTGTGTGTGACTGTATATTAGAGGTGTGTCCTTAGGGCTCAGTAGGCGATACAAATGAGTCTCAGAGAGACTCTGGCCACAGAGCACATTGAGCAAAGGGGCATGTAACTAGTGAAGTGCCAGTGTGGATGACAGACCCATGGGCCACCAGCATCAGCTGAGCCTGCCTACATGTTGAGAACTTATCGAGCAGTTGTAAAGTTACCCATTATTTTCAACTAAATTTACAACCAAGGCACACTTGTTGTTCTAAATGTTCACTGGTAAGCCCGATTGGTCTCAGAGATACATGCAGCAGCAGGCTGACAGGTTGATGACAGCATCAACCTGTCAGTTGAAGTGGCCACAGCCATAATCATGCATAATTTTAACCTTTATTACAGTTTATATATGATTGTTCGTGTTGTCTAGGTGACCCAAAGTGACTCTGTGGTTTGTTTAAATGCTAGTCTATTGTAACCTTCAGCCAAATAAAACTTACCTCCCACGGTACATGATACAGGTGCCACTTCCACTGAAAAATCTTCCACTGAAAAAAAACCTGTGCATTGTGTCAGTTACATCACTCGTATTCCGTTGCACTTTATCACATCACCCTGTGAAAGCAGCCGTATTTTGGGGCCAATAAAAATCTCTATTATAAAAGCACACTTCCATGAGTGCGAAGAGAGGCTGAGAGAGAAAGATGTGGAGACACAGAGAGTAAAGGAGAAACAGATGTAGCTTAACTGCTGGGTAAGTTGAGAAGAGACAGCAAGCCTGGGGGTGCGATTTGTGTCCTGACTTGACCCTTCCATCAGCACCGATAACACCCAACACGAATGACACACACCCATGCTGCTTTCTTTTCTCCTTCCCTTTTCATGTTTAGAGTCTCTGCCCGTGCTGCTGACCATCGCTGGTCCTCCTTTGTAATTTATGCATCGCTGGAACCGATTAGGCCCATATGACTTCAGCTTCCAGGTTAGTTACATTCCACATCAGTCTTTGCTCCCTGCGCCTTTGTACTGTCACATTTTCTTGCTCATGAAGACATCGCTAACCACCTCTGACATTATTTTCCACCTCATACTCTATTTTAGTGTCTATTATTACAGCGCTGGATATATATTCTGGGGAGCTCTACTTATAGCAAATGATGTATGAAATCTGGAGAGTGGGCGCTAGACAGAACAGTCTGGAAGTGTTTTGTTGAAGGCCAACATGTGTCAGAGCCGGCCCACTAACATCTCAAATATGGTGCGTTTTCGGTCATATTTTCAGTCTCACAGGTGCTGGGAAGAACAGCCTGAAGTGAAAAATTTGAGAATCTAAAACATTCGCTTCTGGTTGTTTAAAAGTCTTAAGACTTTTCAGTTCTTTCATCAGTTCTTTATATTTTACTAGGAAAATTACAAATATGTCTGTTAAGTTACCTGTTGTGTGCAGACAAACAGTCATCCATTGAGTTAAGAACCTTTTTATGCTTGAATGACTTGTAATAAAGTGGCTTAAGAAACATGTAAAAATATTCCTCTGAAAATGGTCAGGTACAAGGACTGGACTCACCATGAGTGAAAATACAGCCAACATCCAAAGAAAAACTTTGAAAGAACTTCAAAATTTCTAGAAAACTGTTGCCCAAAACCAGTTTAAAAATTACAAGAAAAGCTGGCTCTCTGGATCTAAAGTATAAAGAAATGAGGGGTGAATCAAGACTTTAGCACAGTACTGTATCTTATGACTAACTCTCCAATGCACAGAAACAATAAGAGCCCTTTTCCCCAGCTATACCACAGGCAATGGTTACTACAGTCTCCCTTTGTGTTGCTCAAAGCTGTTACTACATGCAATGGGAGTCTATTTGTGGCTGTTCACTCAGCCTGCAATGGCTCGCCCACAGACATATTCCATGATTTACATGAAAAATGCCCCTCTCCACCCAACTTGGGTTTGTGGTTAGCTGTGACTGGCACGCGACTCATGGTATTTCCTCCAGAGTGATAGTAAGAGAGTCACACACCGGCACGCTCGAGAATAAACAAAGTCTTGAAAGACACACAGGATGTAAACATGAAAGTTTCTATGGTAAAGTTGCAATAAGAAGAAGAAGAAGAAAAAAAGAGAAAGAGAAAAGAGACAAAATACACGCAGTAAAAAATCTACAGAAAGGAGAAAATAAGTTAAATGAAAATCGAAAGAATCTGCAAAAAGAAAAATTTCAGACATTTAGCAGACAGAAAGACATTACAAAGCACTTTAGAAGAGTTCCTTTTTTAACATTTGCAGATTTTACACTGGTCCACTAAAGCAGGCAAAACTCAAAATGTCCTTTTTTTTCTTTTTGTTCTTCATCTGGTGATCTCTTAAAGGTTGCCACAAAAGTTCATCTGCCTCCATCTCATCCTATGATGAGATGGAGGCAGATCCTGTCCTATCCTTGCATCCTCCAATATCACACCAATCCTCTGCATGCCCTCTTTCACTACACCAGTGATTTGTCTTTATGACCGTCCTCTTTTTCTACTGCCTGATCTCTCTTCTTTACTTCTATTGTGCACCATCCATGGCTTTGGATGACTGAACATTGGTATTTAGACCCTCCACTACCTCTACTCATTGCATCTTCGCTGTTACACGTGCCTACCTCTTACTCACACACATATATTCGGTCTTGCACCTGCTGACTTTCATTCTACCTTCCTCTTCCTCTCCAGCAGCATTGCAAACTAGAAGGGACTGATTTGATTCCAGACTCACCTTGAAACCATCTGTCACTTCTACCACACGCATCAGCCTCACATACACCTCTGCCACTCCTGACTTTCTCATACAGTACCTCTGTTGGCACCTCTATTGAATGGTTTCAAATCCACAATGACACAGTTCATTTCCATCTGAGCTTCCATATACCCCACCCACTCTCCAAGCAAACTAGTGCTCTTTCTCATGAAGCAATATCGCTTCTCACTAATTGTCACCTCTCTTCTTAATCATATATTCATGGTATGGCTCATTTTTCAGGCATTTGGATCAGCTGCCTTTCCACTCCTCTTCTGGGTCTTAGCTGCCCTCACTTTATCCTTACTAATCGACTGCACTTCCCAATTCACTTTCCTCCATCTTTCCTCCTCTTTTCTATTTCATTCATTCATCAAGAACTCCTTTAACTTACTCAACACACTCTGTTCACTCATTAGCACATTTCTTCTATATTTTTAATCACCCTTAACTGCTGCACATCCTTTCTAGTTTGATCTCTACATCAATTAACACAAGTATTTTTCTACTTCCTTAGTGTCCAGTCTCAGATACAACTCACTCTATGTTTTTTCATTTGTCTACTTTCTAGTTTTCTTAAGCATCTTTTATAAACTTGTCCTTTGAATACTTTCCTTTACTTCCTTATTCCACTAGTATGAGGTCTGTCACACAACGATAATAATCTGTTTAAATGTATCTTAAATCAAAGAAACAAACCCCAAGTGTTACAGACAGATCATGGCTTTGTATCTCTACACTGCCTAAAATATTAAAACCACAGGATGCTCTAACTCTATTTTTCTGGGTTATAGTTTTCGGCATAGTCCATTTTTATTGAATAACAGCACCAATTTGCAAGTCATAACTTCATTCCAGTGAAGCCACAAAGATCGTCTGCTAGTTCTTGCAGATGCAGCACATCTGCTCCAGAATGCTGTCATCTATCAGTTATGATTCTCTGGTCTTCTCTTGTAAGTGAGCGAGATTTCCATCCTAACAGATGTTAACTGGTCAATCAGGCTAGAGGATTATACCACTTTTAAACTTGTTGTTTCATAATCTCAGATTTTATTAACAAATGAGTTGTCTTAGTTCTTAGTACAGAGACTACGATTACAAAATTATGAACATGGTAATAAATCCGGTCAATTTTTAGCAAACCAGCTAAAAATATATAAAGAAAAAACAACTACATGTGCTGTTCAAGATTTATCTGGGAACACAATATATGACCCGAAACAAATAACAACATTTTCAGAGATTTCTATAAAACATTGTACTCACCACAAATAAACCCATCTAAAAAGGAAATTGATCAGTTTTTGGACAACATCACTCTTCCAAAACTATTAGACACCCAAGCTCTGGACGATGTTAGCACCAGTTTTTTACAGAACGTTATTGGAAATCAAAGAAAAGGGGAGACTTCCAACAAATATGAATTCTGCAAACATTAATCTCCTGCTAAAACCAGGCAAAGACCCTGTATA
>VUQR01012412.1:15712-29988 GCA_015108515.1 Hemichromis elongatus | reverse complement strand
CAGTAACACATTTGAAACTTCGACTCTCTCCCACGTGTCTCCTTCTGCTCTTTTCTCTTTCCACTCCTCAAATTGTATTGATGTTTCTAATTTAGTGAGAATGTGCGATATATGACTTTTTCAATGATTAACGTAATCATTCATGATTTTCTTTTTACAGGCACGTGTTAACATGATGCACAAACGCCGGTGTGGACGTGCCGCTGTGCGCATCTTCCTGCCTCCCTCCTCCTCAGTTGAACGCAGCACGTCTTCTGATTGGTGGAAACTTACAGGAAGAGAGGAAGAGGACTCATCCTGAGAGCTGTCAGACTGGGCTAGACGCTAACCTTCCGCAGTAGCAGATCTGCCATCACTCGAGCTCACATTAAACAATCGCTAGCCTGTTGCTTTGTTGGAACTTTCAGGGTTTCGGTGAAGTCCGGATAAATCTGAGAGTGTTGCTGTTGCTGCCTTTCAGGAGGAGTCACTTTCCCCAAAGTTCCCGGAAATACAGCGTAGAGGACATCGGTGTGAGGATGGCTGCGTACAAGCTTGTTCTGATCCGCCATGGAGAGAGCTGCTGGAACCAGGAGAACCGCTTCTGCGGCTGGTTCGACGCGGACCTGAGTGAGACCGGGGAGCGGGAGGCAAAGAGGGGAGGACAGGCCCTGAAAGGTGAGGTATCCGAAAATGTCACCGGGCCTAATCGGGCTTTCTCTCGGACGTTGGATTAAGCCACAGCAAGCCGGTGCTTACGCAACTTTATTGAATGGGGAAACCGGTAGTAGGCCCAGCGCGACAGCAGAGGGGATGAAGTCATTTTAACGGGTTGTTCCGCAGACTCCTGGGCCACACGGTCACTGCTTCAATTTAAATGCTGCTGGAGTTTTTTTCCATTAGCTTTTCTCCCACCGGGGCAGACAGTTTGGCGCCTCCTGGTGCAGCAATACAACGTGTGATTTTCATCCAAAAAAAGCAATTCTTATTTGTGGTGTTCTTTAACCACAGAGCTATTTGGTTAAAGTCCAATATGATTAATTTAGTGTCTTTGACGATCTTACGTGTATTTCTATTTATAAAATGTTTTTTTTCCTAAGCTTTTAAAAATATTAGCATTAGCATATTAATTCAAACTGGAGCATCAAACCAGGCCAAAGATGCTTTTATTTCCAGAGGAGGGCAGACTATTGCTGTTTGCTGAGTCATCATGCTGGATTTTGTGGGGTTAGGTGGACGGACAAACACACACACACACACACACACACACACACACACACACACTCCTGCTAGCTTTTTTATGGTCTAAAAATCCCAAACAGTCACATCCTGCAGTATTAAGTCTGCCAGTGCCTTGAAGCCCTCTAAGTAAAATCAGACGCAACTGACAAAAGAAGGGCAATAAAACATGTAGGTATATATTATTTGTGAACGGTAGCTGCAGTAGTATTCCTTCATGAAAAATATGACACGTTGATTTTAAATGCACGTCTCAAAATATCATCTCTGTTTCCCCCCAGATGCTGGCTATGAGTTTGACATTTGCTACACATCTGTCCTAAAGAGGGCCATCCGTACTCTGTGGTTTGTCTTGGATAGCATCGACCAGATGTGGCTGCCCGTCCACCGGACCTGGCGCCTCAACGAGCGTCACTATGGTGGTCTGACTGGGCTGAACAAGGCTGAAACGGCAGCCAAACACGGGGAGGCCCAGGTCAAGATCTGGAGGCGTTCTTTTGACATTCCTCCCCCACCTATGGATGAGGGACATGACTACTATCAGACCATAAGCAAGGTAACAGCTTGGGGAAATTGTGACAGGTTGACTCTTTTCGTTATTGCATCAGTTTAAGCCTGCGTTGCCAAAACAATTTTGACAACACCGACTTCTTCTTTTTCCCTGTAGGACCGGCGTTATGCTGACCTGACAGAGGACCAGCTCCCCAGCTGTGAGAGTCTTAAGGACACCATTGCTCGGGCACTTCCTTTCTGGAACGAAGAGATCGTTCCACAGATCAAGGAAGGAAAGAGGGTGCTGATTGCTGCCCATGGCAACAGTCTCCGTGGTATTGTCAAGCACCTGGAGGGTAAGGAAAGAGCACAAACTTAAAACATTACTCAGAACTAAAAACACTTTTTGCAGTTATTTCACTTAAATGAGTCAACAATGAAATAGGGCACCTGCTAAACCTTCATAAAGGCCTACATATGAACTTGATATCATCCAATTGGGTTTTTTGGAAGTCAGAAATTAACTTATTTGGATGAGCGTAGAGTGCTAAGTTATTAACTGTTAACTAGCAGATAGTTGTTGGTCTAGGTGGCAACTGCATATGACTTAATGTGACCACATTCCTAATAGTGCAAAACACCCAAGTTTATGATTGTGATAACCTGACAGTGTAGATTTTTGAAATTCATGCCATAGCGGCATCTACCAAAAATCTCATGCAAGGTTCAGTCCTGTGACCTTGCCCTCAAGGTCATAGATCACCAGGAGCAGCACCATAGGAGCAGCTATTAAAATTTTGAGATTGAATTTGTGACCTTGAGCTCAGGGTCAAGGTCATAGGTTGCATTTTCTGAAAATCTTGTGAATACAATAAATCAAGAAGGAAGTCGCTTTTCAAATTGATACTATGTGTATCTACTACCACGCTGAGGCATAGCCAGTATTTTCTGTTCCCAGCTGTGTGCAGGGTTATTTTATTCCTTAAAGTGTGAATTTTAACATAGAAGTTTAACAATCATTCATTTGTCATACAAAGCTATCATTTGCTGTCACACACTTTAACATGGTCTAAAGCAGCAGCTACATGCAAATGAATTACAGCTCTGTGCCTGTCATTGTTTCATAGGTATGTCAGAGGAGGCCATCATGGAGCTGAACCTGCCCACAGGCATCCCCATTGTGTACGAGCTGGACAAAAACCTGAAGCCTATTGGGCCCATGCAGTTCCTGGGAGATGAGGAGACAGTAAAGAAAGCCATGGAAGCTGTTGCTGCTCAGGGCAAAGCCAAGAAATAGACTTGTCCTTCCTTTAGGAGCCTGAGTAAAGATCAATCATCGGCTTTTTTTTCTTTCCCCATCAAGTTGTGAAAGGGTCATTTACTGTTTGTTATTACAGACCTGAGCACAGGTAGACACATAATGTGCACTTTATCTTAATACCACCCTTTTTTCACAAAAATGAACAATCTGATGTTTAATTTGACTGCTCTTTACTTTGTTACATACTGAAACATGCATTTCATTATTAGACCGTGGATATCAGTTGTAATATGATTTAAGCACTGACCAAATATAAATGAGGGACCAGCAAACAAAGACTACCCCTGCAGAGTTGTTCCAAGTATTCCTCCCAATTTACAATCCATGTAGATTACGCGCAGTGGAAGCAGGAAAAACCTAGTGACACTGGCTATGTTAAAGAGTGAGCGGATTTGCTCTAGACTGCTGAATATTGTTTGCTGTGGCATTGTGCTTAAAAATGAATAAATGTTGTAAGTCATTATGCAGTGTGATGTCATTTTTTTCCAGGACAGCTACTTTTTTTCCCTTGGGGAATTATATGGTAATGGAGAAATTTGTCTCAAAAAACGGAAGATATTGAAATGCGCTTTATCCAGTTTCCTCACTAAGTAAATGCAATTAGCAGAAGTGAAAAGTTTGGTTTTATTCTCTTATGATATAGTCCCTGTATTCACAACAGCTATTTCAGCAAATGTTCTGTTGGTTAAACCTTTTTGTATTTCAGTAAAGATGAATCCACAGAGCAGCACATTTGAAACAAAAGTCAGATAATGAGTTTTGTAAACTGCAAAAATCCAAAATGTAAGAAATTGTTTTAGTTTGTGGGATGGGGGCAAGTTTTTTTTCCCCCAAAATTTGAGATGCACCTTAATAGAGGACCATAATCATGATAAACGTGATTATTTTAAAGAACTGGTTCCACGGGTGGCAAATTTCCGATTATATGATGTCTTTAAAACTATGCTCAGATAAACAGAATAAATAAATGAACTGATAATTTAATTTACATTGTAGGGAAGTAATAAACCTAATAAAGTCGAATACTGGAAGTAGCTAACCTTCAGGTGCGTAGATTGATATCAATATCGACAGTATCAATAAGAATGCTGGTACTGGAATGGATACTTTAGCATCAGATTGCTACCAAAATTTACAGCATCTCGCACAAGTATTTCGTAATTAACTGACTTATTCAATCACATAGTAATGCACACATGGGATGTACCCGTGCCCATGTGTGGCTTACCAATCATGGCGGATCAACGCGTCTTGTTCCGCTGACGCTGAGTGACACTGACCAATCAGAATCTCCCCGAGCACGTAGTCCTAACCAATAGGCTGCCTACGTGCACCTCTCGAAAACATGTCGCCGATGAAGCTGTGCGTTCCCGGTGAGTCCCGTAATTTTGTCTCTAAAAGCGCGTAAAAACTATATACACCGCGGTGTAGACTGTATGTTGGGATATGTAGACAATTTTAACAGCTTTAGCTTAATTTTCTTTTCAAAAATGAAGTTAAACTTCAGCCTGAACGTGTGAAACCCTGGTGATTATTTCTAGCTGCCATGCGTGGAGTGGGCTTCGACTTCCCGTACTTGTAACGCTGTACTGTAGTAACTTATTTTATAAACGATCACCTGTTGGATTAGCTGACTGTCAGATGGAGTCGGGGCTTTCAGGTCTACCATATAGTCTTTTACCGTATTTGCAGGGCTGTGAGTTATTGACTTTGGCTTTCTACTGCTGATCAGATCCGATCTGCAGCCCTGCCCATCGCCTCGGGCAAGATAACGCATTCCTAAGCTTTGTTTTGTCACACCCGTGGGAAAGTCGCAGTCCCTGGCAGTAGTGAAACTTAACTGAGTTGTCTGCAGGAGTAGCATTTATTTTCATTCTAATTACGGATGAAAGCGCAAAAAGTAACAAGATAATTAATTGTAGTGCAAGAAAAATGAAGGGTAGTAATGTGTCACATGACTTACATGATGTTTTGTGTTTGTGTTTGTTATTGTCCATCATGTGTTTTGTGCGTAAAGTCTGCAGATACACTCTCAGTTAGCCCAACAATGCCGTTACGTCAAAGCATCCTCACTTAGTCTCTCAGTTTTAGTTAGCAAATGATAACCAAAACAAGGGGAACTATTATTATTTTCATTATACTTTAGTTATATATTATATATTCACTATTGTTGTTACAATTAGTTGTTACAAAAATAATGAGGTCCGTATATGTGCAGATCATCCCTGTAAGGCAGTAGCTCAGGCTTCAAACTGTACTGAATACTCAGTTTCACTTTTTTTTTCTACTATTGGATCTTTGTTATGTCCTCAAGAGAGGGAGGCTGTTCAATCTGTCTGTTTGTGAAGAGAAGTCAGACAGATAAAGACAGTTGATGGAGAAGTGAAAGGGCTGGGCACAGACATGGAGCAAAGCCCAGTATAAGATAAAGATTATTTTTGGTGATGACTCATGCAAAATTGTTTTTATTTTAATTCTTTTCTTTTTTTTTTTGTTAGAAGGAACAGTGCATCTCCAGAGCTCAAACACTAACACAACATCTGTGTCTTTTTGTTCGTACTCAGGTGACAAACTATGCAGCGCAGAGGACTGTATTCCTGGCACAGGAGTATACCTGCGACATGGCTACATATACTCGTCACTAGCAGGCTATGTGCTCAGGAAGAATGAGGGAGAGGAGGTGAGGGGTGTGGGTAAGACAGGGCAGGGGAAAGTTTGATCGGCAATGAGACAAGTACAAATGCCAAAGTAAAAGTATTTTTGCAATGTCTGTTGACGTGAGTGAGCTGAACTAGTTTTGTTAATATTTAAAATGCTATGTTCATCATATGGATAACTTCTACAGGGATTATTTTGTCTCTTCTTAGTTACCAGTGATCTCAGTTGTGAGGGAAACAGAAACACAACTGCTGCCAGATGTAGGAGCAATAGTCACCTGTAAGGTATGCAAGAGAATAAGAAACTGTTTTACTATTGCTGGATGCTCTGAGTAAATAATTTTGCACAGTTTACAATCTGTTTTATTTTTTTTCATTTAACAGGTAACCAGCATCAACCCCAGATTTGCCAAAGTCCACATCCTTTATGTGGGATCCACACCACTGAAGGACCGCTTTAGAGGCACTATCAGGTAACCACAAAAACTGAATCAGTTTTTGTCTAATATTATACTGTAGACTGTTCAGTAAAATTCATTTTCGAAATACAGTGCCAAATCACAATAACAGTCGCCTCAAGGCACTTAATTTTGTAAGTTAAAGACCCTACAACCCTAGAAAACAGAAAAAACCCAACAATCGTATGATCCCCTACGAGCAAGCACTTTGGCGATAGTGGGAGAGAAAAACTCCCTTTTAACAGGAAGAATCCAGACTCAGGAAGGCTGGTCAGTAAAATAAGATGAGAACTGATTATTCAAAACCTTGCATGTGAGGAGCAGGATTATGAATTCAATTCTGGATTTAACAGGGAGCCAATGAAGGGAAGCCAATATAGGAGAAATATGCATCCAGCATTTTGGCTTAACTAAAGGTTTTTCAGGGAGTTTTAAGGACATCCTGATAGTAATGAATTACAGTAATCCAGCCTAGAAGTAATAAATGCATGAACTAGTTTTTTTTAGCATCAGTCTGAGACAGGACGTTTTGTAATTTTGGAAATGGAAGAAAGGTATCTTACATATTTGCTTAATATGTGCATTGAAGGACATGTCCTGGTCAAAAATGACTCCAAGGTTCCTCACAGTGTTACTGTAGGCTGAGGTAATACCATCCAGAGTAAGCATCTGTTAGATACTGTATTTCAAAGATTTTTTAGGGCCAAATGCATTAATCCCAATTTTATCTGAATTTAGAAAATAAAAATAAGATGTTTTATGTCTTTAAGACATTCTTGTAGTTTAACTAATTGGTGTCTGTTATCTGGCTTCATGGATAAATGAATGAATAGATAAAGTTTAGCATCATCTGCATAGCAGTGAAAATGTATACTATACCTTCTAATGATACTGCCTAAGAGAAGCATGTATATTATAAACAGAAATCTAGCACTGAACCCTGTGGAACTCCATAATTAACCTTCCTGTGTGAAGAGGACTCTCCATTTACATGGAGAATCTGCAGTTTATTAGATGTGATTCAAAACACTGCAGCACTGTAACTTTAATACATACAGCAACTGCTGTAAAAAAAACTGTTACGGTCATAGAGATGAGTCCACTGTCAGAGGCCATAAGAAGATCATTTGTAACATTCACTAAAGCTGTTTCTGTAAAGAAACTGTTGGAAATAGAAGGTGAAGAAAGAATGAAGAAGCCTTTTGAAAGTTGCTGCTATCCTATGACTGGACTTTAACGTACATAAAAATAGTACTCCGTCAAGATTTTAAAACGATTTTAACATGAGTTCAATAAAAATATATTTTTATTTTATTTTTCCAAAATAAAAATTAATCTCTTGTAATTCTCACCATTACTTACCCAGTTAATCTTATTCAAACTCAAACTAATAAGTTGAATAAAAACCACAAAATAAACTCATTAAAGTCTGTACTTAAACTCTAATATATATATATGCCAAACTTTAAGACTGCTAATCATGTGAGATGGGCCTGGGCGGCCAAGAGCAGGAGCTGTTTTGAGGAGGTGGTTGTAGAAAACGAGGGTGGAGCAACAGCATTGACAGCATTGCTAGTCAGAATCAGCACTAGGGATGCTACAGGTTTCAAAATATTATATTGTCGAGCAAATTTGAAAGTAATTTTAGCAGAAGTGTTTTCTTATATTTTGCTAGTGTGAGCAAGACATTCATAGCCACAACTATATCGACCTGACTCCAGAGCGAGGCAGTATTTTATGGGCATAATATTCTGGCCTAAACACAAGCTCGCTCTCTGTTTCTCAACAGAAAAGAAGATGTGCGTGCAACAGAGAAAGACAAGGTCTGTTTGAACTCCTGTATTCCACTCGCATCTTACAGTAGTGTCTTCTGCTAATAATAGTTATCTTTAAAAAAGGGGGACATGTTTATTGGTAATTGTTTTTCTTTGTTGTTATAGGTGGAGACATACAAAAGCTTTAGACCCGGTGACATCGTCTTGGCAAAAGTTGTATCCTTCGCATTGTTACGCCTTCACTGGTGGTTTTTAACCAGCGCATGCTTTTCATTTCTTTTTTTCGACATTCACATAGTTGTGGACATTGAATTCATTCCCAAAGCTGAGACTGTCAACACAAATTTTTTCTGTTTTTATTTCCAAAAGTGCTCGAGGGAGAATATTTGACACAGTCAAAATAACTCCAGAGCCAAAAAGTTTAAGAAGAGTGATTGATGAATGACTGTGGAAAGTATGCAGGTCATATGTGACATTTCTTCCTGGAAACTCATCAGGTCACCAAGACACAGCTTAAAAAACAAAGTCTGATGTGTGACACGTAAACATTTTAACAACTGCCTTTCAAATCCACCTTTCTACTTCTGAAATAAGAAATTTAAAGCCTGGTTCTTGCATGCTCTGTTAAACCTTGACCTGACCATGTCAGATTTCTCTCGGTGATGTTCAGTCTAACTACCTGTTGACAACAGCAGAAAATGAACTGGGAGTGGTTGTTGCACACAGCGAAGCAGGTAAATATCGAATGCTACACAGATTACAAGCACCCTGTTGGACCACAAGGTGGCGCTATCTGCTGGATTATCTTTCAACAGAAAAGCATTTCTGTTAGTTGTTGTTGCCACTTGAAGGCTGACAACACAAGTGATTTGCTAGTGAGAAACATGTATCGGTTATTTTCTTTTAAACTACTGCTGTTTTTTTGCAGAATGATAACTGTGCCTAAGTATCAAAATGTTTGATTCAAGAATCTGTTAGCTGTGAAGCAATTAATTGTTGGTTGATAATGTAATGTTGATATAATTTGCATTATTTTGTCAAATCTTCACTCTGTTTTTACTGTAACCCAGGCGCTCAGATGGTTCCCATCAGCTGGTGTGAGATGCAGTGCCCGCGTACGCACGCCAAGGAGTTCCGTAAAGTGGCGCGAGTGCAACCCGAGTACCTACAAGCATGACAGTCTGGAAATTCCTTCCTATCACAAAGAACCATCATCACAAGGAACGCACAACCCCGCCCGCCTTTCGGTCACTCCTGTTAAGTAGCTTCCCAGCTCTGTTTGTAGATGCTATCTGAGTAATGATTCACAGATTACTTCTGGTTCCGCGTGTGTCTTAAGTGTTTTGGAAAATGCTGTTCTTTCACCTGTTTATGCTGTTCGTGTAGTCCTCTTTTCATTGTGTTGGATTAAAACCACTGAAGAGAACAACGTACAAAAAAAAAGTGGATAAATTCCAAACAATTTTGCAGGTATTGTTAAATCCACATGCAAGTAATGTGGGTGCGAAAAATTGCCTTTAAATGTTTTGATGGCAATCATAGAACTGTATCAGTTCACTCAACATGTTGCATTGCAGCTGCCAAACTGTCACAAACCCGAAAACCAAATTTAGCAACTAGCCAGATGCAGGAGTCAATTAGTTTTACTATTAAGTATTACAGTTTGAAATTTGGCAGGTCATCGTGTTGGTTAATCAATAAATGGATGGATTTATTGATTAACTGACAGACTTTGAGCTGAAAAGACTTTTTTTTTTTTCCTTTACAATTTTTAGTTTCTAGTTGAATAAATGTGATTAAAAGAACGGAATACTGAAGTATTGCATACGATAGTCAGATATTTTTGATTTCCAGCACATTAACTCAAAGATTATAAGCAAAGTACAAGAAAGCAGTAATACTTTTTCTTTGACATATACTGGACTTATTCTTTCTTTACTGTACAGAAGATGTGCAAGAATGAAATAAAACGACTATCCAAACCACCTGTGCAAGGTTTCCTCTTCACACACATTCATAAGATCACGATGAGAATTTTGATTACTTTCACATTTCTGTACAAATTACAATCATTTGACAATTATTGTAATCTGTGTTTTACAATTTAGTGGCCTATTCTTTCGCAAACAGACCGTTAATTTTCATTTTACTGTGTCAATATATTCTAACCAAACACTGTCTCAGGTACACCATGATTGCACTGGGTTCATCACCCATTTTGGCTTCTCAACTAATTCCTTATGGCATAGAACCTAAAAAGTGTTCATATTTTGGTTGTTAGTAACATGATATCATCACAAAGTTTCTTCAGATTTCTCTGCTGCACGTCCACGACGGTGAATCTCGTATTCCGCGACATGCCAAAGGTGCTCTTTTGGATTGAGTTCTGGATATTGCACAGGTCAGGTTTGAGTACAGAGAACTCATCGTCATGTTCAAGAACAGCTGAGATGGTTTTAATTTTGTGACAGGGTGTGTTATCTGCTGTTATCCTGGTACACTCTGATCGTTAAGGGTTTGACGTGGCTCAGTTGGCCCAAAATATGCCGAGAATATATTTCTCCACACAGCCAGCCTGAACCACTGACACAAGAGAGGATGGATCTCTGCTTTCACGTGGTTTACTCCAGAATCTGACCCTAGCGTCTGGGTAGGGTTCAACATATTGTGGATTTAAATGCTCTTATATATATCTCAGTTGTAACAATTGGTTACTTGAGTTACAGCCATCCTCCTCTTGAATCAACAAGACATTTTCACAGAGATCAGCCACTCACTGAATACTTCTGTTTTTTGCACCATTCTCTAAATATCTGAAGAGATGGTTCTGCAGGGAAATTCCATATCGTTCCCATGAATGACCATGCCACTCAACATCACTTGACTCGCCTTCCTTCCTCATTCTGCGTTTTGAAGTTAAGCAGGTGCCTTGACCATATTTGCATGCATAAATGCGTTGAGTCGTTTCCATGTGATTTGCTGATTAGATATAGTCGTTTTAACCAGTCAAGTGTATCTAACAAAGCGAGTAAGTGTAGATGTCTCATTGTGATGTTACAAAGTAACATTAATCCCACAAACTGTTAATAATAAATAATGAGCTGCTCACACAATAAAGCGGTCTGCTTGTTTTCCAGCTGTTGGAGAAATGTTTAATATACAGTATATACAACTAGCAATCTGCTTTCCTTTTTCTCACAGTATACACTTTACTTTCTGTAGGACGACTTCTCCAGCAAAGCTGATTAAACAAAAAAAGTGTACCAAATAAAACACTTATGTACAAAAGCTTTGTAAAACCAAATCTTCACTCGTCAATCGTCAAAGCGAACTGATCGACATGTATTAATATCAATTGAAAATTTCTTATTGGATGGTGCGGTAAACCCAAGTCCCGCCCCCCTGTTATTAAAGTCCATTCTGCGCGAGTGGGCTCGTTCGAACTCCCCCAGAAGTCCTTGCTGCAACTGCTGCTGTGCGTCCTTCCCCAGTGCCATGTTTGCTCCACCAGTGCTCGTCACTGCTGGCTGGAAACCCTTTTTAAAGCCCCCCATCAAACGGAGGAACTTGTGCTGTTGTTCAGAGCTGTTGAACTGCGCGGTGCTCCACTGGCCCAAACCCTGCGGAACGGAAACAAGAGTTCATAGACATTAGAAATGCATTCAGGTTCATTCATGCATTCAAGTTTTGAGATCTTACTTGTGCTTGTAGACTATAATTCTGCCTTAAAAACGTGGGATTATTTGTTTTGAAAGATTGAGGCATTTGGCAGGTAGGGTTGTATGTGAGCTGCATTGTGAGAAGTTTATTTTTTATTTCTACCTTCACCCACAACAGAGTCTTCCTTAGAAAACCCCATATGTCTCATCATTACCATTCCCTTTTCTGAGTCTATCTGCCATGTATATTCATTAAAATGCATTGGTGTTTCATAAGGAAGGGCACCTGACATAAAAACTCATCCAAATCAACCATGCTGAGTTACCTGCTGTGACGATCGAGGGCTCCTTCATTTAAAGGCGTTTCAAACACAAACAACAGAGAGATTGCATAGTGGTATTCTTTATAATAGAAAAAAGAAATCCAACACTAATACTGACCGTAGGTTTGACTGTTTTGTCAGGTTGAGAGGCCTTGTCGATCTCCATTTGTAAAGCCTGTCTTCTTTCCTTTAAGACAAAAACAAACAAAACAATCATTAAACTGCACTGCAAAAAACACAAAAAGCATTCTGATTTGCTTAGCTCTGGTCATTTTACATCGTGGGCCACATACAACCCACTTTGAGCTTAAGTGGGACGTACCCTTTCTGACAGCGTAAAGACATTTAACTGCACATTTGGTCATATACTCATACAGTATATGAGGAAGAAGAGTAATTTAAACACTGTCGGTTTTTCAAGAGGATTAAAAAAAAGCTACTGTAGTGAATTAAAGAAACCTGTCAGCACAACTCCATGGGCTAAAATTATAACAAATAAATCCGTCAAATTATAGAAAGCTTTAGTGGCTCATTTCCCAGACTTTCCTGTAATTATAAAGTGGAAATATTTTGTTACTTCCCAGAAAATTTCCTATTTTTATAATTTATGTTTACTGTGGATACACTTAAAAGCAGACATTTCTATAGCAGAAAAGAAAAAGAAGAGTTTTAAAGCATGTTTTAAAAGTGGACAGTGAAGGGGCCTCTCCAATTTCCAAGGGCAAGTTATTACATAACGTAGGAGCTACGATAGAAAAAGCCCCGTCTCCTCTGAGCTTCCTACTGGACCTTGGTCAGCCGACCCGAGAGACCGACAGGGTGTGCAGGGATCAAGTAGCTCGGAGAGGTAAGATGTGGCAAGGTTGTGAAAGGAATTAAAAACAAACATAAGAATTTTAAAAGGAACTCTAAAAGACGCAGGCAGCCAGTGCAGCGAGGCCAGGACAGGGGTCGGACAGTCATGCAGCTGCATTTTGATCCAGCTGCTGACGTCATAAAGTCAGCTACTGTAGTCAAGATGGGATGAAATCAAAGCATGGATCACTGTTTCAAAGTGCTGCCTAGAAAGAAGAAACGTTCACTGTTGCCAGTCGCCTTAAACGATAAAAACTGGACTTAAACACTGCTCTAATTTGGCTGTCTACTTTAAAATCGCTGTCACTGAATGGTCACGAGGGAGATCCTTATCAGAAGGCCAAGCAATACAGTTAAAAGTGTAGAGCTTTCAGCCGTTTCCACAAATGTTGATCACATGCGCACCGTAAAACTACAGCAGAATCAACCTGGAAGAGTTTTTAAGGAGTGAGAGAGTCATAACTTTGATTTCTTCTGATTAATGATCTCGACGTGGAGGCAGACTTGGTCAGGTGCTAACTTCACGTCAGACAGATGAGCTGCTGTTCAGAAACTACAGTTTAACAACTGTTTAAACATTACTAAAGTGTGAATGGATGTGTTTCCATAACTACTTTGACCTAACGCGATATATGTCACATCTTGCCCATAGTACAGAATAATGTCCTTGAGGGAATGTTTGATGCTACCAGGACTATTAATATGAAAGTGGCCTCTATAAGAACAGTCTTTCTTGAATTTCTGAAGGAATAAGTGTCATTTCAAACATGCTGATTCATGATTATGGCAATAAATTTCACACATCGATCAATGGAGAGATAACGAGAGCTCTGTTGACCTGATTGATGGTGATCTCGTCAGCGTTTCCACTCTTCTCTGACAGGAAAACCACGTCCACTTGGGGAGACTCCTGAAACTACAGTTCACCAAAGGCTCATAGACCACTCACACCATTGAAATGAAAAAGCATCCAAGCAACAACCCGAGAGAAGCGCACCCACCTCTGCGTCTTCCTGTTCTTCTTTGATGGTTTTCTTCTTTTTAGCAACAACTCCGGAGTCGCTCGCGCGTTCCACCTTAGCAGAGCTCTTTTTCCTTTTGCTTTTCTTCTTTGGCGTGTCACCAGCTTCGCCACCCTGCTCATCCTCCTGAACCTCCTCACGTTCGTCTTCCTCCTCCTCACGGTTCGCCTTCTTCCTTTTCTTCTTCTTTGGCTCTTCCTCCTCCGTACCGGTGGCCCCCACAGTAGCCATCTTACATTTACCCTTCTTGACTTTTTTCTTAAATTCTGTCGTCACTTCATCATCAGTAGTAACAATAACACAGTTTATTGATTTCTCTTGCTTTTCACTTTTTATAACTTTGTCTGATGCTGCTTTACTCTTTTTGCCTTTTATCTCTGTTGTTTCTACTCCGTTTTCTTCTTTAGTCTCAGTTTCTTTCTTTTTCTTCTTCTCTTGTTCGATTTTTTCTAACTTTATACTACTTTCAGCTGCTTTAGCTTTCTTTATTGTTGCT
>VUQR01012410.1:15255-26356 GCA_015108515.1 Hemichromis elongatus | reverse complement strand
GTGGAGGGGAAGGGGGGGGGGGGGGGGGGGGTGGGGGTGGGGGGGGGGGGGGGGGGGGGGGGGGGCTACATTTTATTAAATATAAGCCTTAAACGTGAATTTGTTTTAGTTACTACAGTCGTCCGAAGCTTAATTTAATGGGAAAATAAGACCGGGAACACTTACCAGAGAGCTCCTCGTTCTTACTGGGGATCTTGAGGCTCATGCTGCTGGTGCTCCGGCTGTAGAGGCCGCTCAGTTTGAATGAGGAGCGTCCATCTGGTGTGGAGTAAGAAGGCAGAACGACAGGGGTCCCTCTATTTCTCCCTGGGACGACCTCCAGCAGTCCCACACAGCCCAGAAGACGAACCTGAAGACTGCCTAGAAAGAAAAGGCAAAAAGGAATTGACCATGTGTTTTTAAATAAACAATTATGACTGAATAAGCTATTTATTCTGTCTACCTGTAAGAGGTGATGGTTTGCTCAGGGTGCTGTACTGGTTATGGACATATGGGGTGCTGTGACGGGAACTGAAAGCTGAGGACGAGGCCAGCACTAGCTCCTCCTTGATGAGGCAGGCTTTGGGATGGTCCTCGGGCAGCTCCAGCAGTCTTTGTTCCAGAGAGCATCGGAGCAGGTCCAGACGCTGGGACGACCCACTCAAACCACACTGAGCCTGCAGAGCAGAAAGAACACAAAGCTGTGAGACTGGAGACAGATTTTAGTTTTTTTTTAACATACTGTCCTGTGCAAAAGTCTTTCTTGTAAATGCTGAAAGTTTAAAAGCTTAAAAAACAGCAAAAATCCAGCAAAGACCTGAACTAGGACCTGAGGAATTAACAGGTCTGCGTGTCAAGTGGGCTTTCGGCTGGACCAGCAACTGTTCACTGAAGCCTCATAAGAAATGGTTTCAGTGGAAGGTTTGCTGTGAAGAAGCCATTCTTAAGGAAGGGAAACGGGGAGAAAAGACTGAAGAACTATTCCTATAGACTACTTAAAGAAATAACAAGAAAGCCGAGTAAGAGAGTTCAGGCTGCTTTGAAGAAAAGAAAGTTGGTCATACCAAATATTGACTTTCAACCTGGTTATAATTGTACAAGAACATACTTTTCACCTTATATACTTCCTGTTTACATGTTTTAATAAACTGCTGGACCCATTTCCTATTTTCCTTGCAAAACGAGGAGACTAAAGACTTCTGCATGGCACTGTAAATGTATGCACTGTTTTTTTTTGAAGACACTGATATTTTTTTGCAATGCTTAAAGGGAAAAAAGTCAGAATTAGAAAATGTAACCCAAACGGAAAGTATCCGTCTCCCTTTGAAATGAATCCTCTGGGTTAATGTGGATGTGTTCACACCAATAAAGGTACAGGTTTTTGCTTCTGCCTTTTCAGAAGAAAGACTGACGCTTTTAATACTGGCTCAGTATTTAGGAACGAATATTACGACTTCATTTCACTTACTATTAGAGAGATACACGATTGATACCACCACAAAGGTACAGCTAGTAATTGGTTAGCATAGCTTAGCTAACATCTGAGATTGGAAATGGTAAGAAGCAGCTAGCCTGGATCTGTTTAATGGTAACAACACAAAGCACAGAACTCATAGACATTAGTTCACATTTTCTATTACATCTAAGGAGAGAAGCTTTCAGGGTTTAAAACAGATGAAACTGCCAGGACAGTAGATGTCTGACTCAGGAAAGGGTCAACCATCTCCTCTCTGACCTCAGCAATGGCCTTCTTATCCTGGACCTTTCCCGCACCCAGCAGTCGCATCATGTTCTTGGCTCCCTCAGCCATGGCGTGCTCCACACGGTAGTGATGCCACAGCTCCTCGACACGCAGCTCCGCCCCGCACAGGTCCGGCTTACCTGGGACAGAGTGTCAGGTTTAGTAAACAACTTGAACAACAAAAATGACTTAATATGACACAGAAACAGAAAGCGTAACGAGGCTTTTATCCAAGCTGCACTGAATCCTTTGGAAGTTCATCTGTTCACAAATATAACCTGTGAGAAGTTCACACAAACCAAAATGTGCAGGAGAAATCTAATTAAAGACATAAAACAAACACGAGATGTTTTACACTTGGTCACCTTGGGCTAAAACCTCAAAGAACTGGCTGTTGATCCTCATCAAGCTGGAGACGGTTACAGAACCATATCTCAGGAACTTGAACCCCACCAGTCAGGTAAACTACGTCAGACTGAAGGCCACTTAAAGAGTGCTGTAACTCTCCACAATCTGCAAACCGGTGAGTTAGCAATGAGTAGCTAATTAGACAGGAGTGTTATGGCCTGGGTAGCTTCTAGGAGGTCACCATCAGGAGAATACTGAACACGAACATCATGCATGGCAGGTCTGCAAGCACAAAGCACTGCTCTCATTAAGGAACCGTGCTAGCTTGCTTGAATGAAGGCTAAACGATCTTTAGATCATTTCATGTGTAGATGAAGGCTGTTTAAACAATGCTTTGTGGATGAATGAGAGCAAAATAGATTTCTCTGCCTAAGACAACAATCTCCAAACACACAAGCTGCTCTACTAAAGATTATGAAGTCCTGACCTTAATCCCACAAAACTATTGTGGAAATATCTCATGTGAAAGGTTCCTGAGATTGCAGATCCCCCCCCACAGACATGAAACTTGGATTATTTTGTCTCATGTGCCATAGCTGTACAGAAAATTTCTGCAAGTGAAAAGTTCTCATTCGACATCGTGTTTTTGTCCGCCTCATTTAAATTAAACATGCACCCTCTTTTATCTCTGGTTGAGGTCGCTGCCGACTTGTGTAGAAACATCTGACTCATGTCTGGCGCCAGTAAACGCTCCACCGTGTCAGCTAGCTCGTCTGACACGCAGCGCTAAGTACGTTGTGCACAGGTCCTTGTGAGTAAGCGTGTAAAATAAACATTAAAGCTTAAAAGCAAAGACTTCCACGGAGCTGAGAGGAACTGGAAAGTTGGGTAATACCCTCAAGAGTGACTGCATTTATGCACCAACAGTCATGTGACCCGCGTTAACATAAAAATGTCGAACTTTGCAGTTTAAAAAAAAAAAAAACACATTGGAAAAAAAGTGGCACAGACCGAAATAAAAACAAATCTTCCCATATCGAGGCGTGTGTGTCTTTATGTCAGCGAGCTTGCTGTCCTTTCTAGCGTCGCTGCTGATCTGAGCTTTTTTTTTATCCTGCCTGCTTATTCTCTTTCATCTCTCACTCCTTCCTTCCCAGCGCTCCGCTCTGTTGTCATTTCTGACTCAGTCCTTTCAGGCTCACTCCCTTCCTGGCTCCCCGCATCTGCCCGGCCTGCTCTCTAACCTCTGTTAAATGAGCCATGGCTTTTAGTTGTTGGGCAACATCAAGGGGATGCAGGAACATCAATAAGGCTCTAACCTGAGAGAGTGAGGGGGCTGTAATGGACACTGTGTGTGTGTGTGTGTGCGCGTACGAGTGTGTGTTTTTGACTGGAAGACTATACGCTGTGAGGTTCTGAACCAAGAATTGATCCGGCCGAATCATAAAATATGCAGTGTTTATAAGCTGCAAGACTGACAGGTGGAGTAAAGGAGGAACTGAAAGATGAGACAAAAGCACGATAGGTACTTTGGTTGTCCTCAGACTGCTCCGTTGCCTGCATGGCCTTTCGGATCTGCATGCGGATGATGTCGATCTTTGTCTTGCTGTCCTGCAGCATCTGCTGAGCTGTCTGGAGAAGCTTCTTGTCCTGAAAAGCGACAAGAGATCATGTCACAGGTTGAACATTGGAAGATGCAGGTGGCATAAAACACAGTGTGTTGGTTGTGCTAGTTAAGCTACCTTGGTACCGCCACTGGAATATATTGGAATCATGTTCTCTGCTCCCTGTTTGACTTTCAGCTCAATGTTCAGCTGCCGCTCCAGAGCAGCTATGCGGTGCTGATTGGTGGACGTCTGGTTGACGGGTCCTGGAGACTTATTTGAATCTGATAACAGACAGAGAGTCGAGTCAGGACGTCAGGGTGCTTCTGATGCAGTCTTTCAAACATCACTTTTGTCAAATGGTTAAACATGAAGCTACAAACGGTGTGTAGGTTTTCTTTTGGTGTTTTTTTTTACATGTTTTAGACCATAAAAGGCCAACTGACAAAACCTTTAAACATATTTTACATATTTCCTGTCTAAGGAGGCATCAGGTTTTAGTTTGACACAGTTAATTTATCAGGTGGTTAATCAGTTACAAGTGAGAAGAGTTTATATATAAAGACACTTTCAGATCGGTGTATTCCATCCATTCATCTTCTTCCGCTTATCTGGGGCCGGGTCGCGGGGGCAGCAGCCTACGCAGAGAAGCCCAGACCTCCCTGTCCCAGCCACCTCCTTGTCCAGGGGGAATACCAACCAGCAGAGGGATATAATCCCTCCAGCGTGTCCTGGGTCTGCCCTGGGGCATCCTCCCGGCAGGACATGCCGGGAACACCTCACCCAGGAGGCGCCCAGGGGGCATCCTTGTCAGATGCCCGAACCACCTCAACTGGCTCCTTTCAATCAGTGTTTTATGAAGCATAGATCTAGTAGCAGGAAACAGCTAAAACTGATGAATTATTTTTAAATTCCTGACTTTTTTAGAAAAAAAAAAACTTAAGTGACGAACAGCTGAGAGTACCTTATAGCTGAAACGGTGCATTATACAGGCTTATGTTATCATCACATCGTAACTACAGTTCTGGAGGAGATTGATTAAGGCGTTGTTCATTTCTTAGTTTAGCTTCATAACTATTTTATAATATTTATGCACCATGTGTAAATACCCGCGTAGAAAGGTGCTCATTTGATAAGACAGAAAAGAAACCCATG
Organism: Hemichromis elongatus; assembly: GCA_015108515.1. Classification (NCBI taxonomy): domain Eukaryota; kingdom Metazoa; phylum Chordata; class Actinopteri; order Cichliformes; family Cichlidae; genus Hemichromis; species Hemichromis elongatus. Next base: position 21,529 of record VUQR01012410.1, on the reverse strand, counting down.
GTTCCAAACAATTTACCTGCTAAACATTAGCACTGACACTATCACCATGTTGGTATGTTAAAGTTCTCAATACAGTTCGCATTAAATTCAAAGCTCCGGCGTGCCTTATTAACATCTCAGTGTTATCGAAAAGGAGAAAACACACAAAGGCCTCCAGCAGCACCGGCAACATGTGATGTATTTGATGTATGCTCTGAATACAGATACAGTAAAGCGCTGTACCTTTGTTTTCTTCATGGCCTTTGACCACGATGTGAGCATCCAGCTCTTGGAGCTGAGCCTGGAGTGACTCAAGCTTCCGCTTGGAGCTGCGGAGCTGTGAGTCCACCTGCTGGGCATTCCTCTTGTCGGTAGTGGCCCTGCGCAGATTCTCTGCACCCTCCTTGATCTTCAGCTCCTTGCGGATCTCTCTGCGGATCTTCTCGCGGTGCTCATCCAGCCGCTGCTGCACACTGGAGTCTGAAAAGTCTGAGTTTTGGTCCAGACCGAGCTGCTGGAGCACTGACAGCCTGTCTGTGTCACTCTGAAAAAGGAAAAAAAACAGGAGACGGCTGTTAATGTTAAAGAGCCTACAGAAAAGGGAAAGGTGTTGTTCCACAAAAATATGAAAAAAAAAGTTTCTATATTTAGCTTGCCGTGTATGAGAAGGATTATTCAGTTTGACCTAAGAAACTGATTTGCAGGGTGACATCTCCAGCTGAGAGCAAAGCTGAGCTTATGACAGTAAAAGCTGCAAACAGTCACCCTGCACATAGTTGACAAAGTGAAGCAATGCACGATAAAAGGAGAGGAAACAACATCGCCAACATTTGAGACCTGCCAAGCTGACATGGTGAAGCAGCACCAAAGCAGAGGCAGCACTTAAACGTGTAAAGAGCTGAGTGCTCACATCAGCTCTCCTGCTGATCAACACTAACCAGATTACAGAAGATTAGAACAGCAACAATGCAAACTGAAATCAATCCGATTCTCCTCCTGGACAGGTCACTAGTAAGCAAACATAATAGTAAGCATACATGAGATGCAAACATTTGTATTTTATCATTTAGTAGATGAAAAAACAGAATATCACAAGATGCACATGAGTTTAATTTAAGCTTATTTCCTGCATCATATTTTTTTCTTGGTCTCTAATAGTTTTAGAAGATTAGCAGTCCATATAAATCTTTATATTTCTTATACTGGGCCTTAGTGCAGCCCAGCAGTTCCTTCTATGTCAGTAACAAGCTGTTTTAGCGTCTTTTCTTCAAGCCAACTTTCTTCTGATTGGCTGCCTGTCTCAAACAGAAGGTCTGAACAGAAGGTGGATGGACTGTGACCAGAAGTAAACACATTTAGATGAAAGGAAAAGAAAAAAACAAGACAAAAGTGTGACATGCTACTTTAGCAGCTAATGCTAGCAAGCTTAGCTACCAAACTGCATCCATAGATTGTGTGTTAGCAATACCCAGTCAGATACCTGCTGGATGTATGACAATCATGACAGCAATGTAGGGTCACATGAAAAAGATCTAAACGCCAGTCTGGCAACAAGCAGTCGTATGGGGAAAATGAATATTCGGCCGACCAGTTGCTGAGTGTTTGCTGGACCTTAATGGGAAATATTTTGCTAAAGCCTCAATAAAAGAGACCTGTAGAGCGGTCAGTGGCCTCCTGACAACCACTGGCCACTTGGGAAAACTGCGTACCCCAACCGTTTGTGATTGCTTTGATCGGTAGCAGTCTGCTGTGGTCACCCACAGTTTGCCTGGAACACACTGACTTTTCTATGAGCACTCACCAGCTATCCTCCAAGCAGTAGTGAAACTGTGAAAAGTGTGACACAAAACGGAAACGGAAAATGTTTGCCAGCAAAGCAAAAGATGCACCTTAGAAGACAAATATTCTCCATTTCTGGTTTACACACACCCCGCTTTTTAGTTATTTATTTGTAAAAATTGTTTGCAATCATGTATGATTTTCGTTCCACTTCTCACGTGTACACGACTTTGTATAGGTCTTTCACGTGGAATTCCATTAAAATTGATTCATGTTTGTGGCAGTAATGTGACAAAATGTGGAAAAGTTCAAGGGGGACGAATAGTTTTGCAAGCCACTGTATATATAACTTGAATTTTACAGTGTTTATTTATCGGATTATCAGATAAAATAAGTTAAATGTCACCGTTATTACTGTCAGGCCGGAAACAGTGGGGGGTGTCCAAATTTAAAGGCCTGCATCCTCCTGAGGACGCGGCCTTCGCGGGCTAAGTGTGCTGGGTCCTCCAAAGCCGCGAAGGCCAGAAGTGAGCGACTGTGAAATTGGATGGTATAGCCTAACGATAGAAAAAGTAGTTCGTTTGATTACTCGTTACTGAAAAAAGTAACGCCGTTATTCCCCTCACTGCTGAGGACTGGCAGCTCCTAAGTACAGCTTGACCTCCCATTAGATGGAGCCCCCCATTAGATGGAGAAGAGCTTCTATTTGTACCAACAACTGAGCCTGGAAGGTGGACAGAAGGAACCCGTGAATTCATGGAGCTAAACCTTCATGGCACAGATGGGCATTGATGCATCCACAGAGCCCCGATGACCGCTCAGTAGGCTTTAAAAATAGCAGAAGTTGGCTGGAAAAAGCTCAGAGATACTAACTGAATCCTCTACTACCAAGACAAAGAAAGAGTAAAGTAAGCACTTATATGCATACAACAGGAAGTGAAGCGTTTTGTGGTGTGGCTCTGCTCCTGAACTTCAGGTAATCTCCAGCAAATTCAAATATGGAACATACAGCAAATGTCTTTGGCAATTTGGTCAAACTTGTTAACACAACCATCATGAGGAGACATGAGAGATGTGTTAGTTGTGTTCTGCACATCTTTTATTTTACCCTTTAAAAATGCAGCCCATAAAGCCTGATGACACTAAAAATGAAACAAAATATTTTAAACAGCAAAACCGAGATCAAATAGGAAACTGAGATGATTCTTTAAAAACTGCTGTAACATCAGAGGGCTCTCTGCTCCACTGGAGCTGGAGTTTAAAGAGGAGCTGCTCAGGGCCTGTCCCTGCACTGTGCAGCCAGCTATCCAGCTTAGCCGATCTGATTACAGCTGCTTAGGTCTCTGTGTCCATCCAGCCACACACAGGCTACGGCTACAGCACTGTTCTCATTAGGCCATAATCCATCTGCAACACAATGCACTACAACCAAACCACATGGCACAGGCCAAGGGCTTGTGGGATTTTAACTGCAGCTTTAATGCAATGTTACGTCACTGCACAGCTCTGAAGCAATAAAACTGAGCGCCTCTCACAATCTTGTTGTTGAAAAAGGTCAACTGTGTTATGTTGCTCGGTAGAGAAGAACAACAGATGCATTATTTTCATACATGTACACAGATATAGGCATGTACGTATGCATGCATACCGCTGTATATTATTAACATCGCTGATGATGCGGCAGACCTGAACAGCATGAGCGCGCCAGCAGCGGCCATTCATGGTAGAAAAGAAAGAGAAGGCAATGACACACCATGAACGGCAGGAAGGGAGAGTTTGCACTCTGACGTAGTCCTGCTCAACACAATACAACTTAATCCCTGGTGTTTTACAACAAAGAACCTCTGGAGTGAGGTATAAGACAAATCAGGCAGCAGGGTGAAATCACAACAGCGGACGGCAGTCAGAATTCACAATTCGCTGTGAGACAGTAGATGTTTTTACAGGAAATGAACGAGGAAACTGACAGAAAAGAGAAGGGCCACAGTAATGCAGGGAAAGAAAGCGGCGGTGTTGAGGCCTGCTCCGGCCACAGTGGCCTACCGAAGACTCTGGGTCACCCTGCTCAGGGCAATCAATCAACTGATCCCGTGGTAGGTCTTCCAATGCACAGTCGTCACTGGCCATCTTTGGCCTCCCTCCGGCTTTGCTCTCGGGCCACCTCCACACACACACACATACACACACCCAGCACTGACAGCAGCACCAATCAGACAACACAAAGTCCCACTCCTGCCTCCCCTAAATCCAGGATGTCCTTCCCGCCAGGAATCAAAAGCCAGGCTAAATCTGGAGCGAGTGAACGAGGTGGAGGAGAGGAAGAAAGAACGGCATAGACCGAGCCCCACCTCGCTGCTTCCTGTTCTGCTCTTTGCCAGATAGAGACTGAGGCGTCATGCACTCTGTACACACACACACACAACACACGCACACACAAACACACACATTTAAGTGGTTTTGTAAGTGAGAGAGCTCACAGTCACTCTGCTTCCTGCTACCGAGTCCCCATAGCTGAGAGACAGGCTGTTGTGATAGTCTACTACCAGAGCAAGTTCTTGTGTATTTTTGGCATGTTCGTGCATATGGAACTATGATGCACAACTGTTCTGTGCATCCAGGTCATAATTTTTGCATAGATGGGAAGACACTGTCAGAAAAAGTGTTGAATTAGGAAAATAAACCTCTGAGTGTGTAGGGATGTGTCAAATAGCAAGCTGATGGGTCGGCATTCCCTGGCACACTTGATAATTGATATTACGGAGATGGACTTTGTCTGCAAGTCTACTCGAAGACGGCACAAAATTCAGCAAGAAAAAATGCTGAGCGTTCACTTCCCTTACACCAACAAGCAGTGATCGCACATCAGCGGCACTGACTGATCGTGGCTGTTCCTGAGGGGAATAGATGGTCTCACTGCTGCCTGACTTCTGTACTCTTCCTGCCAGTGAGAGACAAGCAGGTCATGGGTTTATCTGACTCAGACTCTCAGCAGTGCAATGGCACTGACCTTCCAAGCCCTCACTGTGCGGCAGACAGCCCTCTCTCTCTGGCTCCTGTGCGCATACACAAAATGAGACACGAGAAGGAAACCAACTTGCACACACAGTGTGACATTCAAAGAGGCACCAAAGCACATCCAGTTCTTCATATTCACCCATTTTACAGCTTGGGGAATAGGAAGTGAAATAACATGAAGTTATGCCAACCTATGCAAAACACAGGCTGTTAAAATGTTCTGATAACAGATAGCCACACACTGTAAAACATATCTGTGTGCGGGTAATTAAATATTTCCTTACCGAGCAGCTGTGACTCTCAGTGGCTGGTGTTTTGCGTGGACTGGTAGCTGCGGAGATAGCAGCCCCCATGCATCCATGCTGTCTCTCACCTCTACAGAGATGTCATCATTAACTCTGCACTAATAAAACTGAAAACTACCAAACTGAACTCAAACTATCCTGAAGCCTGTCAATACACGCAAACTGTGTCTCATTGTGTCTGTGAAATCGCAGTGTGTGCAGCTGCTAAAAGTGTCCTGACCACATTATCAGGAACTAAGATCATATCACTTCGCGTACACATACAGCTCTTAAAGTTACAGTCAGTTCGTCTGATTAGGATTCAAAATTAACGCCTAAAAGTACTGACAGTCAACAGCCCCAGGCCTCACCCTCCAAGAAGATGCACATATTGTATGAGTTTGAAAATCCTAAGGCAGCGGTCCCCAACCCCCGGGCCATGGACCGGTACCGGTACCCGGTTTGGTACCGGGCCGCAAGAGTTGAGGTTCAGGTGTGAAATTTATGGTTTTCAGGGTTTTTATCATTAAAATTTATTGTTTTTATCGTTAACTCAGTTTCCCTGTGTCTGTTCCCGTGTGTTATGAATATATTTTGTTGTTTTTGGTACTGGTACTGGTTTTATTTTGTTGCGACACCTTAAAGGGTTAGATATTGTCGGACATGAACCGGTCTGTGGCGCAAAAAAAGTTGGGGACCGCTGTCCTAGGGGACTTCCTTCTTCATCTGCTCCATTCAAAGGATTTTCAGCAAATTTGACCTCTGACCTTGAGGTCAAAATCACTGAGATTTTTAACAAATACACTTATAGTATGAATTTAAAAATCCTAGGTGATATCTTTCGCAAGTTATCAAGTTAACAAGATTTTCAGAAAACCAGAAAACCAGTCCATAACTGCTCAGGGACAGGGTCCCTGAGCAGTCCCTGAGCAGTCCCTGAGCAAGCTCTGCATAGCTTGCTAACCGATTAATGTCACTTCCTACTACATCCCTCTGAAACCCAAGTCTTTTCTGATTGTAAAATACAACACAACTCTCCTTTAAAATCTTCTCCCTGTACACTTTGTCCAGTCGAGCCGCTATTTTTAGATCCCTCTACAGAAGTCAGGCTCTGCCTCCTTGCACTTGTGCATCTGTGATGCAGGCTGGATCTCCACTGTGTCAAAACAGGAAGCTTTCAACTCGATTTTTTTTAAAACTGTTGCTAACTTAGCATT
>VUQR01012410.1:0-15235 GCA_015108515.1 Hemichromis elongatus | reverse complement strand
TTTTTATAAAAATTTTTAAAAAAAAAAAAAAAAAAAAAAACACATCATGACAAATTTATGGCTTTTACTGCCTGAGCAGAAGCCTTGCTCCCCTGCCAGCATATAACCGCTGTTTACAGAGTGACAGAAAGCTGTGAAGCAACCAGACTAAGAGAAAAACAACAACTTTGTCTTGTAATCATGATGAACCTTGATGAGTTTATCAATTCATCAGTTGAACTGATAAACTTGATAAATGACTCATGTATGGAAGAATAACAGTTTAATTCTGTTTTTTTTTCCCTTGTTTGGCACCTCGTCCTCCGTCAGCGATCAACACCTGCTTTTTATCCATAGCCTTTCTGAACAATGGCAGTGTGGTTCAGAGCAGGGTATTATTCTGTGACCTGGACCGCGCCTTTTATCCAACTTTCCTTCTCATGACTGGCCTGGATAGTCTTAGCACCTCTGGCAAATTGAAGGGCTGCCAGCGACTGGAGGCCTCAGACAGATGCTCAGACAAAAGTCTGATACCGAAAACATCATCTTGGCTTAACGAGATTATAAGACTACGTAAATTTTGCATTCCATCTGTGAATTAATTAGATAAGAAAATACGCCACATAGACTTTGCCATGGTGATATGTTGGGATGAGATTATGAATCTGAGAGACGGATTCCATCCATAAGTAATATACTGATGTGTAATCCTCCCTAATTTTATTTAAAGTTCAGTCACTGCTAACCAGCTAGGCCTGGATCTACCAGTCTTATGTTTTCCCACCACATTGTGGCGGATTTCAGTCAATCACCTTCTCATCCAGCTGACAGACTCCAGTGCCAATAACAAGGACCCCCAGCTACAGTTGTTTCTAGATGAAACAAACCTATAAGAGTCAAAGTGTGGAACAAAACAACTCCCAAATGCTATCTTCATCTCTCTCTCTCTTTGCAAGCCCTTCTGTCTTGGCCTGTCTGTATTTTCTTTGCTTTAAACCTAATGTAATAATAATAGTGTTGCTCACTCTTTCCTACCTCTCTTAACCATCCATCATGCTCATATCTCTGGTAACAGAGGCTGCCCGGTGATGCCGGGTGGGTGACAGAAAGCTATCCCTTTGATTAAGCTTTAATGGCCTGTCAACTCATCTTAACTCGCCTGGAGCTAAAAATAGAGAGTAGGTCCATTTGGTTGGAAAGCTTCATTCGGTGAACTCTGTCATTTTATTACTCACTCACAAACACCTGCAGTTCACAGGCAACAATAGTAATGAGGAGGTTTGGGAATGGACTTTCTTTCCTGAACCGAGTTATGAATAATTTAATAAATGAACCCTAAGCTGGGTTTTGCATGAGGAGGCGTTTGTGTCCCTGAAAGGGGGATTTGGGATTTGTTGGAAGTTGATGAAAATACGTTTTTCTATCATAGAGGTTAAAAGTGAAATGCAAGGTCATGCTTTTAATTTTAGTATGTGCAGATGTGGGCCATTTCTAAAGAGCCTCTGTAGTGTGGTAAACCTCACCTGAGCAGAAGTGGATATTTTTTGGAAAAGTCCAGAGAGAGAGAAAGTCCACGTTATTAGAACGTGAAAAATGAGCATAGGGAAGGTAAAAGAGAAAGTTTGGAGTTCAGACTGATCCTAATAGTGCCACTATTAAATAGTGTATGTGCATATGTGTCTAAAGGTGTAAGATACAGCAAAACAGACTATTTGGGAGAATAAAAGACTTTTAAATTTTCCTCCTACATCACAGAGGTATCAGTCTCCTCTCATCGATGTCTGCACACAGCCTCATTCAAGGATTTAGGTTAAGAGGGGAGGTGGGGGATTTGTTTGGAGGATGAGGTGGAGAAGGACCAAACAGAGAATTCCAATTAATCCCTGCACGTACAAACCCACACACACACACACTTCTGCCTAGCAGGTAAAACAAGGCAACGGATACCAGCAGAAAACAGTGAACAAGCTCGACCACAAAGATACATTAACGCTCATTTCCAACATCCACAAACACACACAGGCCTAATGTACTGTAACTGATGGGTAATGAATAAAACAGCTCTGTACACGACCGTGTCAGTTAGATGCTCAGGGTACTAACAGGAGGAAGTGTTGCTCTGCATGATGTTGGCACAGTAGTTCAGAGGGAAGTCTGCTTTTGGATTTCAAAGTTAACTCGAGGACACTGCTAGAGTCAGCGAGACTGAACCGACTCCTATGTGAGCCTAGTTCCGCTACCGAGCGGTAGAGTTAGGTATGATCTTTGATGTGACCGATGCCTTTCTGTCCACCGAAAGCAACAGCAAATAGATCATTTGCTTATTTAAGCTTTTGTCTTGCATTTTGTTTTCTTGCATTGCACAGGGATACAGTGGCAATAAATGCAAGAGAACCAGAAATAAGGGGGAATCTCGAACGCCCCCAACAAACACACTTATCCTACATTGATTTACATTACATTTCTGCCCTTTTTAAGACATTAAAATAACAAGGTGCAAAATAGTATCATTAAATGCCATCCATTGCAGACAGCAGATAACTGAATTTTGTTTTTCTCACCATTTGCAATTCAAGTACATAATCCTAGCTAAGCTGGCCACTGAGGAGTCCATACAGGTAGATGGGTCAGTGAAGCTCACTTCTGAGTGATGAAAGTGATGATGAGACAAGTTTTTGAGGATCTCCTGAACTTTTCTGTTAGTAAGCGATGCTGTTTTTGCCTCTGTTAGCCGCTCTTAGTTTCCGTTAGCTGCTGTTAGTGAAACTTTCTTTAAAAATTGTTGGACCCGGACAGTGAATAAACCCGTCATATGATGCGAGAACATAATCAAACTGTTTATCAGAGGGAAAGTTTGATTTTTAGGACACTCGAGCCATTGAACGGCATAATGTTAGCTTACAACCAGCTGTTGTTGTTTAGCTAGCTTGTTATCAACTGTCTGGAGAATAAGTAACTGTGACAATAGAGGGAATAAATAAGCATGTTTATGCACTTTTGTGCGTTAGAGCCCTTAATTTAGTTCAGGGGATGAGCCTTGAGTTTCGGAGGAAGAGGAAGAAATTTTATCCAGATTAAAGTTAGTAAATGTGTAACCTATGTGAGAGTAGGAGTAAATAAGATGATCATTCTCAGAAACTAATTAGCCTCTATGTGTAGAGGCTATATAAGCTCCTAACTCATTTAGTAGGTATCAATCTCTTCATCTTCTAGTAGGAAAAGGAAAAAAGTTCCTTTTATGTTAAATAAAGAGCATGCATTAACAGCTGGCTTTGTGGAGTATAAGACATGGTGTTTTACCATGCAAGCAGGCTGCAAAGGAAATTAGCAACATACATTCATGCTCAATTTTAAATATCAAATATTCTTCCTTTAATCTGTTTTTTGGAAATGCACAAACCTTATCACAGTGAAATACTAAATCACTGCAGTTCCGTTTAAGGATGAGGAAAACATAAGCCACACAAATCACAAAGTTATTTCAGCGAAATTCCCAGCTGTTATCGAATCTGTATCGGGATTTAAACTCCCGCCCTCTATGAATGAGTTAACTGCTTACAGAATGTACCTTGGACTGTGTCTGTGTGCTGCCTGTTAATTCCTAAAATCCCTCATATTCCAGGGAAATTCTCAAGCCAAATCTCCCTTTTACAAAGTGCAACACTGCCGTATGTATATGCGCTGTACTGTACTGACTTCACGTGCATGAGGGGAGAAGATTCACCACATCTGCGCAAACAGGAGACAAACTGTGCTCCGGGTTAGATCCCGGGGGAAAAAAAGCGTCTTGTGTCTGAGTGCACATCTGCCTTCGTGGCCGTGAGTTTGTGAATGCGCAGCAATGTCTGCTTCACGGCCGGGGAGGAGCTGATCGACATGCACGGCATCATTGTGAAAGAGTCTATCTTCTCAAGAGACTTCGGTAAACACTAATGTGTTTGTGTTCCCAGCTTTGTTCATTGTGAGCTCTCCTGCAACAAACAGGCGCTCTGTTCAGGCTCCTCGGGAATAAGACAGCATAAACCCAGAATGGGAAAAGCTCTGCTGTCCTCATAATTAATCTGCCTCTGTCTTGCATGTAACAGAAGCTTAGGATAAGATAGAAATAAAAATGAAATAAAAATGACACAGTTAAGGGATTGTGAATATTTCCATTCTTTTAAGCCTGCTTTAGTCCAAATATCATGTTATTCCATATGCAGTCAAATATTTTTGGAGACATGGCTCAAGAATTCAACATCCTATTGATAAATCAATACCCTGAATTACAATCCAACATTAAATTAGTTACTATTTTATGTGTAGGGCAACATCTACTTAAACATTGCTTCTCTGTAGTATATTTATATGTCAATAACATGCCTGAAATAATACATCCAAATACAGAAATTCATTGAACTTCTCAGTAAAACAATAAATGACAAAAAGATCAAAGCACATTTTTTAGAAATACACTATTTACCGCATTTATTTGCATCAATCTTATTTGATCTCAGTGTGTCAGTGTCATTACTGCATACTGCTGTTGTTTATGGTCCTTCTAGACACGCTCTGAGGAAACCTCCTCTCACAAAAACACACTTCAGTTTGAGTGTCTCTGACACTGACATGCTACGTTACCGTAATAACGCAATAACACCTTCCTAATAAGTGTTAACCTGTACAGCAGGAGCGTGAGAAAGAGAGGAAAGCATTATCATTGTTACTGAAGCTTTTCTGCTGCATACTTACAAAAGAAAATCTCTTGGTATAGCTGGCTTAAAGGACCTACAAACTGCTGACCTTTTGCTAGTTCTCCTGCTGCTGCTGCTGAAAACTGAACCGCTAAATCGAATAGATCAGGTGGTTGTGCCCTGGTGTTTAACCAGTTCAGTCTTTTCAGGTTGTATCAGACTGATCCAAATCTCAGATCGGTGCGTCCCTACTTGTGGGGAGTAAAGCATCAAGTAACTAAGTAAGAAATGACATTAAATGGAGGAGCTCGTATGCAAGCGGGTTGCAAAGTGGTTTGCAAAAATGTATGCAGGCAGAATCAGCTAAAGCAGCAATGTGCCATCATTCACTGTTTAAGAGTTTCTACCATACTGACACAATAAAGCCACTGATTGCTAGGCAGGAATAAGCATTTCCAAACTGGCTTGCAGTGGTTCCTGCAGGTTGCACAATCTTTTACTTTGAAGACAAACAGTCTCTGTTTCTGGCTTGTGTTTCACTTTTCGCAGTTTTAAAAAAAGCTCAGACAGTATTTGAAGGCCATCCCTTCCATTCAAACTACAACCGCAGCAATATAGGATTTGGATTATCGGTTGGGGAATACTCATGACTGGTGGTGGCCAGACGGTTGCAGACCAGTCTCTATGTCTGTATGATTTTGGCTTGACCCTATGCTGCCACCATGATTGCCACATGTCCAACATGGTAGACAAGTTAGTGTCACGTGTTTAGTGGTCACACGTGTTGATAATACACATGGAAGGGTATCAGCTGGGCCATCAGCTTTCATGAGCTGGTGTTATGTAGCTTGCTGGCTGAGCTTGACCCTTGGTGTACACGAACAAACGCTTTGCTTTTGGAGATTTGTAGTTATTTGCTTTGAAGCGAGCCTATTCAGTGTTGTTTTTTTTTAAAGAGCAGACCCTGACCAGCTGAGAGCTAAAAAAGGTCAGTGGAAATGAATGCAACAGACATAACCCACTTTTCCCTGAATGCTCCACTGAGATGCACCTGCATATAAAAAAGGCAGAAAACAAAGTTGTTGACCTACAACAGTCAGCCTGCATAAGGGTGTTACTCAGAGGAGAACCCAGGAGGCACTTTGGAGTCAGAACTGCTTTAACTGCATGCCTTTCTCCATATTTAAAACCTGATCTTAAGTTGGGTACTAAAAGGATGATGCATTACATTCAAAAAGCCTGAAAATATATGGAAGACTAAGAGCTCTAGAAATAGGAGAAAAATAGGAGAGGTCACAAAGGAGAAAAGGCCCTTGATATCAAGTATTGAAGGAAGTGAGGTAATGTGCATAAAGACCAAAGCCTGAAGGGAAAGGAGACAATAAGCTGATTCATTCTATAGATAAAAGTGACACAGGTAGATGATGCAGCCCCATGTAGCAGGAAGTAACTTTCTGCAGATTGGATTTTAAGAAATTCAACGTTGTGCTTCTTTGTGGATGCTCCATTACTGAAATCTCACAGGAATCCCGCAGCCTAAAACATGAATGAGCTACAACTGCTGCAGGATTTGCTCCATTACTTGATTCTCCCCCCTACCTTCCCCCAACTTCCTGGGACAAATCCAAACTCAGATGTTGTGTAAATCATGCACGCATGTCCATGAGAGATTTCATCAGAAAATCATGTGTTTAAAATCTGAGGTTATTAAGATGTCATCCCGCAGCGTCTTCCGGCCTCTTGCTCCTGAATCTAACGGGTCAACAGCGGGCTTTGTGACACATGCTTTACTCAATATGCTAACATGTCACCTACGGTGATTATCAGAGGACAAAGGGAGCAGAAAGAGACACGCTGTGTAATGGAGTGGCTGAACCGGCGTGATGGTAATGGACGAGGAAGATTAAAAATGATTATGGCAGAAGGGCTGAGGGGGATAAGAGCTCCATTCTATAATGCAGACGATTATCCCTCTTTACTGATGCTGTTGATTATGACAGCAAAGAGCTTGGAGCGGGAGGAAAACACAAACACGTAGAAATGTTTTCAGATTTGTATGATCTTGGTTGCACTATAATGGCTAATGAAAACAAGACCCCATTCATCAGGTCACAGTAGTCTGCAGAGAGTAGTCTGCACATGATGTGGCACTTTGACTTTTCTGATTTTATGCAAAAGTGCAATCCTGCAAGGGAATGCTTCGGTGCACTGCATATACTTGACTTTTAAAGAGGCTCAAAAAAGAGCTAACAAAGAATTATCTAGGGACTATTTCCAGATGTGGATTAATGCACCAGCAGCAGATAAGCATATGCGGATATGACTCAAAATAAAACACTGTTCATATTTATAAAGTAGCACGTCTGAGCAGCAACCTCTAGAGCTAAAAAAAAAAAATGCAGAACAGCCAAAAAAAAACAAAAACTGCCCTCCAACCATGCTCGCAGCCATGCTTATGATACAATTTGATGCAAATAATAATGCCAAATAATTCTACAGTTTGTACTGGTAAACCCACCTTGTTGGCTGGTTATATGTCAATCAACAGCATCCTGCGCTCTCCTTAGTATTTACTTCAATCGCTTACTGTGAAGATGAGATAAAAAAGAATTCGGGACTGACTTCACAACACCGGCACGCTGCAGCTGTGGCTCAAGAGGTTACGCCGGTTCCCTACTAACTGAAAGGTCGTGGTATGATCCCTGGCTCCTCCGGTCTGGATGATTACGACACTGAATACCAAGTTTCCCCTGATGCACGCAACTCCACTGGAGTGAGTGTGTGCATGAACCTTACCAAAAAGCGCTTAAAAGCATAGGATGAAAGCACTATACCAATGTGTGTGTGAATGGGTGAAAGAGGCTTTAGGTAGAAGGCACTCTTGAGTGCACACCTAGGGTAGAAAACTCAGTTTCAGCAGCTTGAAGTTGCTGAATGTGACTGAGTTTGTATCGTTACTCATCACCACATCACTGCCAGTTTGCAGTCTATCGGCAAATCGAGAAGTGCGTCATGGAAAAGTGTGAGTCCGTGGGGACACAGGTTTCGTGTCCCCACGGACTGATACACTGATGGTTCTGGTATTTCAGCATGTGTGTTGATAAGAAGACAAATATAGAAGTTTTGTGTGTTAATGAGAATAAAGTTAATTTTTTTAAAGCAAAGCTGACAGGCTGTTTTGGGCTACCTATTTAGGTAGAGCCAGGTGAGGGCAGTTGTTTCATACAATGTAGAAACTGCTGGTCGGAGATTATCAGAGGGAAAGGGTGAAGTCAGTGATCATAAAAGTCTGAGACTACCCGTGGCATATTACAATACATATCCATATCAAAGCTTGTGCAGCCTGTCAGCTGGCTCGGTACCAAAACTACGAGTCGTACTTTCTCTTTCTGTCTTCCGTTGTCCTTCCCTCTTCATTAAAGACTATTTATGCTCCTCCAGTTACAGCTTCATCATATCCCGTGCATTGTTGATATCTTGGGAGGAAAAAACCCAAACTAACAATGGCACCTGGGTGCCTTTTGTTCCTCGGTATCCCGCTGGTCCAGCAATTCTGCCTCAGAGACTCTACTAACAATAGCTGCAGTTTAGGTTACATTCTGAAGGGTGGGCTTGTTGTCGGGCTAACCAGCTACTACCTCTGTCGCTCCCTCTCAGGCAGGTAATAACAGCATTTTTTGTTCCACTTCTCTCAGACTTTTACGGCCTCTGGGTGGACAGAACAGACGGCTCGCTGTTGCAAGCGACGCTGCTGTTCCCACGAAGCCTCGGCGTGGCGTGCACCTTAAATCCAACACCACCCCTGCAGCGCTACACACAGGCTATCACATGACCTCTGCACGGTGGTGGGGCAGCTCATCTTATTGCCTCAAGTGTAACCACAATCAGGTCACACAGTACAGGTTCCTCTTTCTCTTTACTTTAGCATGTGCCAACCTCATCCTTTTTACCGTGCACGTCTACGTCACAACACAAAACCAACAGAAAGTCCAGTTTAAACTTTGCGTAGAAGTCCAGTTGAAGTGACCAGGATTAGATATATCGTACATAAAACTGGTACATTTCTTTGGATACGGAAAAAAAGGAAAGTATCTTCCAAGTAGTTTGAAAAATGAAGGCAACGTGGTGTTAATACGCCACACATCCAGGCCTCAGATGGCTTTTTTCTTCCCACCATGAGCGCTTGCTCAGTGGGGGTCATCTGATTGTTGAGGTTTGAGGAGGACTCCAAAAACAATATGATTATCCCTAACTTTAAAGAAACACACATGTTTGAAATGTAACTAGGGGTGTGGCTAGACTTCACCTGAGCTACAGGGACTTCAAGCATGTGCTTGTTAGCAGCGCTTCTTCATCTAACATTTGTGGTGGATGTGGTGTTTACTGGCCGTGCTGCCCCCCCGACTATAAACTTGTTCTAAATGTGAGCAAACGTGCAGCAGCCAGCAAAACCATACACAGAGAAAGGGCCAAACCACATGGGTCAAAAGCAAAAATAATTTTTACCTACGTAACTTCCTACTTCAGTGTTGTATTTTCTGTCCTGCAGTACAATAATTAGATTTAAAAAAAGGTACTATACATCTGATTTTTGCTTTCATGTGTGACTTCGGGCGCAGCTTAGGAAATTAATGTCACCACACATCCATGAAAAGACTCAAAAAGATGAAATTGAGCATCTAGTACACATTAGGACACGTGGAAAAACTCATATTTACTGATGAAGATTGTGTGATTGTTCCAGCTTCATTACAAACTTTGTTTTTGTTTCTAACCATACAATACTGACTTATCTCTCTTGCGGCTTCCCCTTTTTACCTCAGTGAATGGGCTGACAGTGCCAAGCTGAGGTAAAAAAAAAAAACACAAACGCAAAACGCAGTCCGATCTGTTTCGCAAGCTCACCTCAGCCTCAGTGCCCTCTGGCATCAATAAACTACTTTAGCAGCCAGTCGGTGTTGATGGCTCCTTTCCTTTGTGACCTTCCTGTTCTTGGGTAATACTGGCAGAACGACCACTTCCAGAAGGAACTTAGAAATACGCTTTAAACGTAACATCATTCCCCCAGCTTGTCCTTCTTAGCAGCACAATCGTGTATTACCACAATCCCTTAAGGTTCTGAAACACTCACCAAACCAGCTTAGAAAAAAAGCAACAGTCTATGCTGATGGTTCACCGGTCTTCCTGCTATAGTTTTGCTTGGTATCATTGATAACTAATCCTCTGAAAGTCTGCCGGGTGACTGCAGCATCAGCTGGTTTGCAGACTGGTCGGCTGAATTTAAATGTTGGGAGGTGCAGCCATCAGACTGGAAGACAGGGAGTCAGGAATTCTAGCCGACATTTATCTGATTTGTTTTTTTCTACTCTGGCATTTAAGAGTATTAATCGTGCTCGCTGGCACTAATTGGGACTTTGTAGCTGCACCCTAATGAGCAGTGCTACTGCTAAACACAGCTATTGGTTTTATTTATGAATTCCATTAAGATTTGTCCATCAATACTTCAAAAGCTGTAATGCAGCAGGAAGCTTGGCGACCGGTATGCCTGTGAGACAGACAGATTTCTGCATACACGCTGTAATCCTGGATTGAGGTGGGAGGGGCTGGATGCTGGGGGGGGTGGTTGTATATGTGTTTGTGAGCCTGCGTGGGTGACGGAGGGCACTAATGCTACCCTCCTAGGAGGTCAGAGACAGAGTTGAAGTCCGCAGTCTCATAATCCTATTATCCATAGCAGTGGCAGCTGGAGACACATAATTCTGAGCGTGATGCAAGACATCACCGAGTACTATGACAACGTGTGCCGTCATTAGTCGACCTCAGCCAGCAGCGCTCCTGCATGTGAGTATTCTGGAAGTCGTCAAATGCCATTAAAGACCGAGCCTCTTCCCCTCTCTTGGATGATCAATAAAAAAGTAATTTGGAGACCTCGCTCCTGCAACACTGAGCGAAAGAGCAGCGGCAACTCCTCTAACTTGCCTCGTACAGATAATAACTGCAGGAAACCAACAGAAATAAAGAATTCATGAGGGAGAGGCCACAGAGTGTACATAGCAGCTTCCAAACTATGTTATCAGCTCAGTGCAGGAAGCTGGATTTACACTTCTTACAGCCATCTGATGAGAGACGGTGGGTCAGCAGATAAACAGGCTGCAAATCAATGAATGCAGGATAGAGATGGCGGAGAGGCGCTAATAGTTAAGCTATATTCTCATGGTCTCGTGAACTCATTCAGAGAGAAACACTCATTTTAGTTGTTCTCTCTATAGTGAGACCAGAATCCTTCCATCAGTGCTGCCTTAATGACATCCTGAGGAGAACTAAAAGGAGGGGACTGCGATCAAACGGGCGCAATCACCACATCGATGTGTCTTGGTCCAATCTGGCAGGTCCAGCCTATCATCATTACCAACATGGCCCCTTGATCGCAATCAGCCATCGCTCACTGGCTATGTGCCGCCGCCGCTGCTGCTGGCCTGCCGGGATAATGACTGAGCCGTTTGTCATTGTTACACAGGGAGAATGAATTCATCATAGTGGGCAGAAACAGCTCAATTGCAGCCCAGGCTATGAAGGAGGAATAATGGATTCAGTCAGGGGGGCTTTATAAGCTTGAACGTGTCATCAACGCACCGGTCACCAGTCAGTTATCATCTCTGTGTGAAGTTTAGGAAACAAAGGAAAAACTTTCTGCACATTCTACTCACATTTTTTAAAGCAGATTTATTTTTACGTAATGAAAAAGGGCATTGGTCTGTGACGGTGGTATACTGATGAAATCAGTAATCATGAATATTTGCCTTAATCTGGATAATAATTTAATAATTTGGTTTAACAATTGAGTTCAGTAACCATCATTCCTTTGTTCCAGTGACACACCGTGCTAACTAATGCATCGCTACTATATTTTAAGGATCATTTACCATTAAAATACCTCCAATTATTGTAGGGATGCTGAACCTGACAGTATATGGTACATGGACTGGTTGTTATATGGTGCTTTTCTACAAGCGCTTTGGACAACTTGTACATTCACCCATTCGCACAAGCACTTTCTTCTACGTTGTTTCTAAGTGCTTCCTATCTAACATTCACACACATTCATACTCTGATGGATGCATTGGAGAGCGACATGGGGTTAGCCTATGTCGCTCTCCCAAGCATACTTGGAATGCAGACTGGTGCAGACTGGGATCGAACCACTAACCGGAAGGTTGAACCACCAACCTGCCACTTAGTGGCTGACCTACGAATACAAATATATGGAAAGTAAAGATTCTGGCACTTTGGGGTTTGATTATAAACCGAAAAGCGAGCTTTCTATTGAACTAGCTTAGAGAACCACAGGTCACGGGTTGCACACGTGTGTACTACTCCCTCCACAGAACAGCACAGTTTGGCTTACATCTACCTCTGCCATTTGTGTACCTGTGAAGTATCTGTTTCCTCTAAGTGAACACTCAGATGTACTTGTCATCTCGTGCACACCTGGTTAGTCAGTTTGGTCTGTTCTTTAAAGGGAGGAGTAAACACCTGTGTACGAACTGTTGTTTTTTGTATCGCTATTCCCTGCTTTCTTTTCTTTTCTAGGCACATTTAGTCATTGCTTTTTTTTGACGAGCACAACAATTTTCAGCTGTACTAAAACAGATGTTTAAAATGATCAAATCGCTGATAATTGATGAACACTTCATCACGCCACTGAAACAATGGAGTGTTTGCTACGAAAAACATGTCTCTATGTACGTATGTAGATATCTGAGTAAGTCATAAATGACTAATGATTCCTTTGATCATCGTCACTTAGAGTCCACGTCAGCATCACGTTGTGTCAGGTGGAAATTGTGTCTTTCTCCTGTTGACCATAACCTTTTGTTACTTAATGTTGTAACGTAAGAGGAAGTCATGTGTGCCTATGTCAGAGGAAACTGCACTTTTACGTCATCTACAACTGTTAATCCTTCAACACAGGTTGTTTTTCTAAGCATTGCAGTCACGATATAGTAATACTGGGATGAAAACTATGGTAGGAATGCAGTATATGACTTCTCTGACTGCAGTTCTCTGACTGGTTGAGTAAGGTACTTTTTTGAAAGTGGCACGCGTGACTAAAGGCAAACTCAACTGTCTTTGGCCCATATTATCTGCTTCTGTTGATCCCCATTCCCACATAAGCAGTGTGCTTTCCAGTAAACATCAAAGGAACCTTCTCCTTGAAACAGCTATTAGATGTCAAGGAATACTTGAGCTCTCGCTCACAACAAATGATTCAGCAGTGCTGTATAATGACTGCAATCTGACTAAGTGGATTTCTGAGAGAAACACTTGCTGATTCTTTATAATAAAAACAAAAAAAAAAACCCATAACAAAAACAAAAACATATTCGCACTTGCAGCTGAAGGCCACAGGAAAGAGAGTGTCAAATCAAACACACACAGGTTAATGCTTGTGTACAGAAATAGGACATGTGAGTGCTTTGTGGTTCTAATTGCACGCTGTCACGCATCAATCACAAGTCTTTTTCACAGCCATTTCAGCCGTCCACATCAAGTAAAAGTATTTCATACTTACAAAGAAATCTGCACATGCTCTCTGCAGCGGTTTAACCTTGTGACTGGGGTTCTTAGCCACAGAGTGCTGCTGCTTAACCTGCTCCTGAAAAGAGCTGAGCTGAAGCGTCCTTTAATTTTTAACATCCTTCTCCACCGCGTCCTGTGCTGAACTGATACTAGGGTAACCGTGAGCCAAGCACTCCGAGCTAGACCTGCGGCTCTGACACCACAGCACACCCTCCATGACCCACTCCTGACTCCACCCGAGGGCAACTGCTGTGTGCCACAGAGGGAAATCGTGTCGCTTTATTTGGCAAATCAGACGTGTAGTAAAACTGGAGTGGAAGCAGAAAGCGCAGCACTTCCCCCCAAATAATATGACTGAATGCAGATAAGCTGTTTGCAGATCTGGATCGTTTACTGAACTTGATGCTGATTTTCTAATAGTCCAAATAGAAGGTCTTTAAAAGGGGCATGCCAGGCAGCATAGCTCTAAACAAGGATCAAAAGTAAAACGATTCAGTGGATGAACAGCAGCTATTTCCACCTTTAACTCTGGTTCAGCTTTTCCCCTCACACCACTCCTGGATGCGATCAACATCTGAGCTGAGATACAGTCTTAAAATTGGGATGGGAGTCAGCTAAAAACACACATGTGCATGCACACAGCAGCTTTCGCACAGCAAGCGGGGAAAAGTTGGAAACTCACTTGTAGCTCACTGAGATTGGCCATCATGTCAGCGACAAATGAGATGACTTCTGCTACCGCTCGTCTCACTTTACAGCCCTCGGATCATTGTTGCACCAGTGGATAAATGCAAAGAGTCCAACGTTGGAAGTCCTGAAATAATAGTAAGTTTCAAAAAAATATTCCGATCAAAGACGCAGTCTGATGTGGGGAAGGTGGGTGAATAAAATGCTAACATGGTGACGCCTGGAGAAACGACAGAGGACCAGGTGGACAGCGGAGAGAGGGGCAGACCATCACCTCCTGGGAGCAGGACGTTAACTCTTGGACTCCGGGCTGCATCACGCAGACATTGCGGGCTGTCCTGGAATAGTGTGAGGAGGAGCGCTAATGCTGCGGGGATCCGTCTCATCGTCAGGGGAGGAAAGCCCTGTGAGGAAACCCGGCACCCGCCAGGATTCAGCGAAACACCCCGCTCTGCTGCCTGGAGCAAACAGAGGCCATCTTCCCCCCGCAGCGGTGCGCTCCGGCTCGGCTCTGCGGGAAGCTGGGAGCCGGTTACTGTTGCTGCTGGGTAGGAGGACACAAGCGCTGAAGGCATACGGAGAATATAAAAATGGGACTTCCTGCTCCAGCCTTCAAAATAAAATCCCCATCGCGATCTCACGCACGGTGCATTGAATGCAAAAGATAGAAATCTGGCTCTCAGAAAACTTTAGGTTAAAATGACTGTGTGGAGACTTTATATCCACTTGTATCACAGTGATATTTTTATAGAAACTGGAACTGAAACTGTCATTTTCTCTAAAACGTCAGAGGGATACCTTCTACGCAATATGGTCTAAATGGACAGACTATGTTGAACCTGTGAGGTGTGATTTTGTATAAGACGCTACAACCCTGAGTATTATGTAAACCTACCTGCCCTGCTGCCTCCTAACCCAAGTTCCCTTTTTCTTTTTTTTCTTTCTTCTTTTCTTTTAATTATAAGTTAAAAATGTGACAGCAAAGAAAGTGTAAAATGGCAAACTACTGTTATGTTCATTTGCTGTCTCAATAAAAGAGATAATTTAAGTAGGTGAAAGCAGTGTGTCATGATTTATGAGATGACGCTAATAAAATGTAATTTTTTTCTTACTACCAGACATGGAGAAGCTGCATTCAGCTTTTATGCTCCATATATCTGGAACAAACTCCCAGAAAGCCTCAGATCAGCTGAAACACTCAGTTTATTTAAATCCAGGTTGAAGACTCACCTGCTCTCAGCTGCATTTGAATAAAGCACCAAATACGCACTACTTTTAAGCTTAAATTGCAAAACTTACATTTTAACTACTGATTT